>JAOTIX010000111.1:923778-946043 GCA_027123715.1 Gaidropsarus macrophthalmus
TGTTTTTTTTTGGGGGCTGATTTTCCCCCCGGCCGCGGGGGTGCGTGGGGGGGTTGGGGGCGCGCGGGGGGGGCGCGTCGGGGGGGGGTGGGGGGGGGGCGGGTGGGGCGGGGATGGGGGAGAGGGCACGCGCTCTCACGAGAGCCCGTCACCACAAGCCCGCATCTATAGCCCACGTTCAGCTGGTTTTCAACCCTTTGCCGGCGCTCACATCTCCCAGATCACCACGCCTGGCAGAGAAAGCTGCACGGATGCACCAGGCCGCCCGAAACCTGAGAGCGTCGTCTGGGGCCGCAGTTTTGGCATTGCTACCCTGTGGTCGCAAGATGTTGCTCATGAATTATCAATCAGCAGCCGACGCAATAGAATGAATGAAAACGTTGCACTCATGTGTAACTCCGACTGTGAGTGGCAAGCATGAGGAATACTAAGAAAGATATCATTCATTGAGTCTTTCAAATGAGTCAAACAGGGAGAAAAATGCTCATGTATCAAAGGATCAATTTAATCACAAGATCCGAGATATAAAAGCTCAACACCCGTTGAACTATCTTTCCATAAATGGTGTTTGGTAGAACCGGGCTACTCTTATAAAACACAGATAAAACACAGAGGGGAAAACAGCTGGGTCACGCATGAGGGAGAACGTTGACGCGGTCGTCTCAAAGCACGGAGCCAGCCCGTCACTCTCTCTGCAGGGTGCATTCAACTGAGAGCATTCAACAAGGCTGGAAACACAAACTAAGGTACCGTGTTCGATACCCAAATGGCTGCGGCCTACACGCAGGCCTCCTTGAGTTGAGATGCCCGGTCCCCTGCGTGCTCCGCCATGAGAGGTGTCTGCATTCACTGTTGCTTTCGATAAAAAGGCACACGTTTATGGAGTCAAGAAGCCAGCAGCATGCACCGTAGCTTCAGCGCTGGGATCGCTGCAAAAACCATGCTGGTGCAATGCCAGCCAGGAGGAATACACCAATAATGAATGCATTTCACCACCCATGTGCTCAAGACGTTGAGGCTAGAGCTGCACAGCATCAACACTCCATACTCCTATTAACTTGATAGATGATGCAATAAAAATAGGCTGGAAATTGGGTGTTATGCGTTGCATGATATGTGATGTCTTGATTGTATTGATAGGGTTCTCTGAAAACGAAAACGTCATATGTCATATTGCCTCATAGCGTAAGCAAACTTACACACATCGCTGAGTTATGTGAGTATGTGTATGTGCGTGTAAGGTTACCAAGATGTGTGTGAGTGTGGTTATTAGAGTAGGGTGGGGATGGGGATGGGGGACTGTTATCTATGGATGTGCTTGTGTGTGATTGAATGTTTGATGAAAATAAGGAGAGTATGTGCTGTTGGGTTAAGCTCTGTCGTGCATTTTCATGACCTGCTGCTCTCGTTCCCTGTTCCTGTTTGTTTGTTTTCTCTACTTTTAAAATACTATGGCCATCACATCATTTTTTATTCTGTCATATCTCAACGATTTTAATATTGTTGTTTTTTCATCTGTTCTTACCTGCCCAGGGACTACAGGTGGAAACTAGCAAAATTGCTATAACCTAGCACAATACATTTTTCATCAATCAATCATGTTTTTTTGTGCATTGTCCCTGTTTTAAATAAATAAACTCCTATCCTATCCTAGCCACACTGCAGCCTATCTGAATCTGTTCTGTGATGCGGGCGTTTGCACCCATTGGCTTGACGCTGCCACTCTGACATGTACACTTATAAGGTAATCTGCAGAGCGAGCAGAGGTACGGAAACCTGCGGTCGCAGGAGCGGGTACCAGGAAACGTTTTGGCATGACCACAGAACCATGTTTCAAAACAGTAGCCATGGCGACGAGCCATGACAGGGCCCAACGCCCCGAGATGCGCGCCGATGCCTGACTCGCATTCAGTCAGTCGCACGCACACATTCGCACACTGTCAGCCATGCATGTTTTCCGACAAGCTGTAAGCGGTGAGCAGCTTTTGCTCAAAGACACCATCAAAAGTTGTCAGGCACCAAATCATCAACACAACCCATCCCCAACCCCACCATAGTATCACAAGGTTACCCCCCCGCCCCCCATCAATAACAGAGAAACTGATCTGTCTGAGTTCTGAGGTGTCATTGCACAGACGTCTGGCTGCACCACCAGACCAACCACACACGACCACAGCGCTACGGATCAGACCATTCTGATACAGCCACTGCCACACCATACCCTCCGTTTCCGCTTTTCGACCGGAAAGAGGACCAAAAAATAGGTTTCAGTGTAACTGCATCTGAGAGGAAGCTCTGTGAGGCTGTGCTTCGGCCTCGCGGCGGGTCGTTTAAGGGGAAGTGTCAGGCCAGCGATGACGTCACCTTGCGTTGGCGCCTGCTCGCCTTACAGAGTTTCGATCATGGCCTCTTTAAATTTGATTAAGGCTCCATTGACTGGAATACTAGGAAGTAGTGTTTTTTGAGTAAATGTCACAAACACAAGTCTTTTTCTAAAAGGTGGATTTAAATCCAGAATCTTGATAGTTGCATCTTGATACAAGGAACTCAGAAAAGGTTTTCTGATCTAGCCTTGTATGCATTTTAATGTTGGGTCACTTTGACAAGATACTGACTTGACAAGATACGGACATCACAAGATAAAGCTCACAGATAACTCAGTTATCCGTGAGCTTCTCCATGAATGTAAAATAGAAAAAATACACAATAAGAGAGCTGTAAACATCTAATAGTGTTATCGAATTAGTGACAGTGAAAAGGCTGCAGTTCTTTCCTCAACGAAAACAATACTGAAAAATATATTTTGGTGAACTACTGCTAGGCCAGTTCTGAGGAGCTTCCAGGAAAAACCAGGTCAACTGAGTCAAAGTCCTGCCAGGGTTGCATCTCTCTAGTCAGCGGAACAGTACATTGTCGCGCTGCTAACTAGCATAATCCTGAACAGGGGTTGATTAAAAACACAGGGATGTACTTTCCTTGATCTGGAGCTGGTATTAGGCCCAGGTCCAGATCATGTGTGACTCATTTCTTGTCACCCTTTGCGCACACATAGGACACACAGAAAAATAGTGTAAACGATAAGCAGAGAGGAAGGAAGCAGAACCGCCTATCAAGACTGTTTGATCCCACCACAGCGCTAGCACGCCAATATTAGTTATTATTATACTGTTAGGTATACTTTGTGAATCCATCACTACTTTACTGTTACATATACTCTGAGACTCCATCACTACTTTACTCTGTTACATGTACTCTGTGACTCCATCACTACTTTACTGTTACATATACTCTGTGAATCCATCACTACTTTACTCTGTTACATGTACTCTGTGACTCCATCACTACTTTACTCTGTTACGTGTACTCTGTGAATCCATCACTACTTTACTCTGTTACATGTACTCTGTGACTCCATCACTACTTTACTGTCTCTCTGACACTATCAGTACGGTACTCTGTAACATATGCTCTGTGCTCTGTTACATATACTCTGTTATCATTTCTGTACTCTGTTACATATACTTTGTAACTATACTGTGACTGTACTGTTTTCTTCTGCTATACTGTTACTATACTCTGCTACCATACACTGTACCCTGATACTGTGCTCTTTTAGCAAACTCCATACTCAGCTACAATCCTGGTGTGTTTGTCTTTATGCCCCTCTGACCGCGGGGGGCCAACCTCTGCATCCTGGAGGGCTCATCACGTGAGCGCTACGTGTCGGGACAACGCCGGCCCCCGGCGCCGCGCCAAACCCTTGAATCAGCACACCGGTCCGGCGCCGCAGGGAGAGCGAGGGGGGAGAACTCAGCGCAGACAGCCACAGAGCACAGAGAGGAGGAGGAGGTGCAGGGGGCTGAGGGGTGACACTTACCCTGCAGTTTCTGCATGACGCTAGCGATGTTGTCCATGGAAGGACGTTTGAAGGGCCCGCCGGAGTCCATGGCGTACCGCTGTGGGTGTGCCTGCGACACGGTGTGAACGCCGCCGCTAGTGGCAGCAGACACTTCACCGCTGGGGTTCTGTGTGGGGCATCCCCAGACACTCCTTCTCTCTCTCTCCTGGCTCTCTCACTTTCCCCTATCTCTCTCTCACTTGTCTCTCTATCTCTCACTGACTTTCAGTGTGTCTCTCTCTCTCTCTCTCTCGCTCATGCACACATACACACACACACACACACACACACACACACACACACACACACACACACACACACACACACACTCAATTCACTGCAGAGAAGGGTCCGATGGAATCTCAGGTTTCAGGTGGGGATGAGCAGTTTTACTGCCCAATAGCGCCTCCATTCAGAGTCTACAAAAGAGAGGAATGTTTGGGAATGAATGGGTTTTAAGGACATGGCAGTTTTTTTTAAAGCTGTTGTCTATTGGTATATTAATATCTGCTTCTATCATGGCACAAAGTTAAGTGTGCCTATATTGCGTTTGCACGTTGTGGACATATCTAGTTTATCTTTAATTGAATGTCCATCGAAGACGTCTGATCCACATCGCTTTACACAACTAGCTCATTTCAGAGGTTGAATGAAAACAGTATCGAAAGGCGTCGACAACCAACTTAATATATATTTAATTCAATCAAGCTGTCGTAAAGTCAATGCCTGAGAGCATCGATCGGCCGCTAACACCAAACAAACTCAAACACTCTTGTTTCGAGGCCGTCTGAATGACAACTGTGACGTTAGCAAAGTACAGCCTGCAGACACACCGTTTGAGCAAAAGTAATATTACCTCTTTTCCCTGCAGAGTATGCACATTTCACAGGACGTGTGCGTGTGTGTGTTTCACTGCGTTGCTACTGGTGACATTAAACACAGTGGGGGAGGAGGAGGAGCACGAGAAGGAGGAGGACCGGCGGGCCATGCGCCTCATCTGAACCCCAGTTGCGACAAGGTCCCCCAATGGACTATTCCCTGGTGGTCTTCTCTTCTTCCCCACTGCCCTTGTTCACTTGACGTTAAGTTTCTTTGGATACGTTGAAAGCTATGGAAGCCCATTCCCGCCAGTAAAAAAAATAATCTCCATTATAAGTCATAATTATGAGATAAAAAGTCGAGAGTAGTAGATTATTTCGCAATGAATGTCTTTGAATTCATTCAAACACAAGGTGCCTCTCTGATACCCTGGGGACTTTGTGATTGTTCTGTGATATGAACTACTTCTGGGTCCATAAGTTTTAAGACGCATGTACCGAAATACATATAAAATACTGCAGTTCCACCTGCTGGTTGTCTAACGCATTACAATTTATGTTTTTTATTTGTCCTATGACGTTGCAGTTCTGTGTATGTATTGGGAAAATAACTAAAGAAAAAGTAATTCATAAAACTAACAACATTACCAACAAATATTATTTCACTCATAATGTTTATTACATAAGAAATGTATTACTTGTTCAGTGTTTTATCAATATGTCAATATGTCAAATAAGAAATGTAAGAAATGTGTACAAAATGTTTTCAGTAAAACAACTCTCTATTCACCTATCTTAACTCGTCACCCCTTCAAGACACGTCCAGCCATTGGAGAAAGCATTTCAACGGGTTCCTCGCCTGGAAGAGTTTTGTGGCCTGGCTCAAAAGGTCGAGGGCAGCCTTGGAGGAGGAACATTTTGACAATTCAAGGAAATCCCCACGGAGAACTGGAGAGTTGATAGTCTTCAGGCCCTTCGGTGATTGGGCGGATCCGGAGGGCCTTGCCGGTGCAAAATGCATTTACCATGGCTGGAACAATGGGGGTGCTTGTTTATGTGACATAGTTTAGATAGTTTGTGTTTCATAGTGTGTATATATGCGGGTGTGGCCACACTATCTTGTTAATGTGTTAATTCAACACTCAGAATTATGCCTTGCTTGGAGCAAATTAATCCAAATCACCCATTGTAGATTATCAGACCACAGGAAGTGATGCAGAGGAAACAGGTTGCTTTCCCAGAGCTCTGTCCCACACAGATAAGCAAGGAACATGCTAATTTTAAAAATCTGAAATGGGAAGGAAGCATGACAGCAAAGTTTCCTCTCAGGCAAACACTGTGAGGTGGAGAGAGAGAGAGGGCAGTAGCCAAGTCTGGATGTAGGAACAGACCCCGAATGATCAGCCACCTCCAGACCTGGCCCATGGAGATATAATGGCTTACAATGAAACTAATCCCTTTCTGGAAATACTCAAGTCATTCAACCTGGGTGAGTGCAGCTCTCTGTGTGTTAGCAGTGACTCAGGGGCTCGTGAACAGCATTTAATGGAGGATAGCAGAACAGTTTTCAGTGAGGCTCTTGTTTTTTATTTACTAATTATTCTGACATTTCCGCAGAAGCATTTTTTCCCACAGAGTGCAGTTTAGACAATCAGGATTAGTTTTGCAGGTAGGGTTCATGCGTCTTGCTAAGGGAACATGATTCAAACACCCTGATCACAAGACTATCTAGACCCTGATACAAATATTATCATCAACTTGTGTTTACAGGAACCACTTGCATTTTGGTTTTAACCGAAGTGATGAAAGAGGAGGGTTTTCAGCATTTTTTGGGTTGTGGGATTTAAAACTCACTGTTATAAATTACATCTGCAATACTGAGGAAGAAAAACACAAAATGGACCTGGTCTGACCGTGTAGCCAATGCTAACTCAAAGACAGCTCACTCCATGGAGGTAAAGCACACGCTTTTACGTAACCTAAATGTGCAGTTGAGTTGCCATTAGTCATCCTGGGTACAACTATTTTTACTTTAGACATCCAAGTCTGAAACTCCTACATCACATCCAGATGCATGTGTAGCCTCGCTGAGGCCTCATGCAGTACAACAGCATTTTAAACAGATGTACAGTACACATTAGTCAGTGAAATTGTATAACAGTTTGTAATCAGTACGTAGCATCCTTTTTTTAAAATTACAATTACGATGGCACTCCCTGGTATTAAAAACTTTTTCAGAAAGCACAAAGCTGTTGGGTCTTGGCCATCTTCCACCATCTTACAAGTCAGTCTAGTCATTACTCAGCCTTGTCTTCTCGTTTAATGTTTGTCCATTCAATGTTTTTCCAAACGTGATTCCTGCCTTCGCAAAGCACCATGAACGCCCTTGTGTTTGATGAATAAATAAACCTGCCAAACTATACAACATAATGCATGGTAAATATACTGTATGATGGCAGATGGTGTAAAGTTAATACGTTTCCAGTTCCAGCATCCAGAGTCCATTAAACTCTTATTCCCCCCACCCTACTGTCCCTCCCCCAGACCACCTGATCCTGGCCTTCTGCCTGTCCATCCTGGTGGGGCTGCTGCTGGGGGCGCTGGTCTACGTCCTGCTGACGTGGGCGTCCAGGCGGCACCGAGCCTCCGCCATCATCACGCGCCGCTCCAAGACCCGGCCGGCCCACGGGACCGGCGACGCCGGTGGGCAGCTGGGCCTGTACCGCAGCACCTTCCTCTCCGTGTACCGCCAGCCCTCCATGGAGCCCGTGGGGCCCCTGGGCAGCAAACCTGGCTCTGAGGCCTCCACCTTCCGCCCCCTGCCCAAGGGAAGCGGGGCCCGCTGGGAGAAGGAGGGCCAGGACGCCCGGTTCGGCATGCCCCAGGACACGGTCTCGTCCCTGGACTCCTCCACCTCCGACTCGGCCGCCCTGGTGCCCGGTAAGAGGAACTCCTTCTGGCTGGGGGGCGACGGCCTCAAGGGCTTCCTGCCCTCCCAGAGCCAGCCCCCGGCCTACAACAGCGTGATCCACGCCTTCCAGGAGACCCGCACTTGACTCTGTTTGGCAGGGGGGGGGGGGGGTCTGTCTGTGTCTGCTGGAGATGGTCTGGAGCCTCTGCGTTGTCTGCTGTCCTAGCTGGACATGTTAGTCTCTGTAGGCAGTAGCAGCTTGTGATACAAGCAGGGATATGATGGCTAGATGGATTTATCAATTGTATATAATTGTATATTACATTATTGTAACATAAGCGTCTTGTGAACCTGCATGTTTTGCACCCTAAAACATGCTCACTTGACCCCCTACAGCAGGCAGCACTGCTAGGTTGATCATTTGTGGAGAAAAAGTTGTGCAATGGAAGACTTAGAAATACATTTTGTCGTCATAAAAAAAATATATATACAACATCTATATAACATGTATAGCTTTTGTGACTCGTTCATGTTTTTAATCATGAAAATAAAACTCATAACATGGATTTTAAGATACCGCCTTTATTTTAGTCTTTTATATAACATGTGCTGTATCCCATCTCCTTTTGCACTACCACAACTAACTTTACAAGAACTTATGCTGCTACTCCCACCTACACAAAGTCATACACTATATTTATATATTAGTATTAGTTTTAGTATTAGTATTAGTAAATGTCTTATCTATTGTAAAATTGAATGTCTACCTTTAGTATAGGTATGTCTTATCTGTTGTGCCTGAGCTTTTTTATCTGTTTCACCGTGGGAGAGTGAGAAACGTCTTCTCGACCCCCTTGTATGTCTGTACATGCAAAGGAATTGACAATAAAGCTGACTTTATCTTTGACTTTGTATCACAATTGCTGATTCAAGTGGGCAATAACAGGTGATAGGTGAAGGAAGATTAAAAAGAAAAAGAGTTGCACATGAAGGTCACAGGCTACGTGCACAATGGAACTTCCGGCTAACTTGTGTAGAGTGTACCTTGAGTACTTCCGGTAGGTCATGTTATAGTCAATATAGTCAATATTGCATTTTATTGTCACACACACAAGGTAGAGTGAAACTGTTGTAGTGGTGATTTCCCAGAGACGCTAGTTTCAAGTTGCTGAGTAGGAGGGAGCGGGCGGATTTTGAATATCCATCCTAAACCTGCGGGTCCTGAGAGTGCAGGTCCCAGTATTGCACTGCGGGTCCAAACACTGCGGGTCTTGACAATGCGGGTCCTGACAATGTGGAAAAACTGTGTAAATGTGTAAAACTGCAAAAAAAAAAGTGCGGGTTCTGACCACCTCTCTTTATCCGAAACCCGCTTTTATCTGCTTTTAATCACCACAATAACACAACCTACTGGAAGTACTCAAGGGTACACTCATCACACGGAAGTCCCATTGTTTTTTTTTTTTAATGCTTTATTTAACATAACAAGAATGATGACAAACTCACATAAAAACATCACAATTTTACATTTCAAAGTAATTCACACCTCATATGAAGAACCAAATTGAAGGAATTCTAACAATGAGATAAATCACAATTCTTAAACAGACATATAGCATAATTAAAACGGAAGTCCCATTGTGCACGCACGTAGCCTATTGGACACCACAGCGCGTGACTTCAATTTAGATTGCTGAGGTGGGTACACCATAGACATCCTATATACCTGTAGTAGACGCAACATCGACCGCTACTGCCTACTGGCAATGACGAGAAATACGGCGGCCATCTTGGAGTGGTGTTCCGCTCCACTCACTATAATGAGTTTGGATGGGGAAATGAACTGTCAGTACATTTAATTCATCATTCCTCACTGAATACCACTGATTTTTACACGTCATACATGTAGCTATGATTAAGCACACATCGTTTGGCGTACTTTACTGTTAAGCCATCTATGAATAATAAAACACGCCAAACCATGTGTCCTTTATCATAGGTACACGTGTGACGAAAAACGTCTGAAAATCAGTGGTATTCAGTGAGGTATGATACATTAAACACGCTGAAAGTTCATTGCTCCATTCAAACGCATTACAGTGAGTGGAGCGGATCACCACTCCAATATGGCCGCCGTATTTCTCGTCAGCCCCAGTAGCCAATGTAGTTTCTATTATATATGATGTTTATGGGGTACACCATTTGAAGTTGCCACTCTGCAATTAACCCCCTTTTCTAGACTCAAATACGAATCGTGATACAGTAAAGGGAAGGTAGCGGGGTATGAACCTCACCATAACGCACGATGTCAAACAAATTAAATACCTCCAAATACATATTTGGTCTGTTTATTTGCGCGACTTTCATTCCTGCCATTGGGCCTGTTGGTGAATAGTGGTCCGCTATTCGTGCAGACCTCGAAAAGCTGGCTGTGTTTTGAGCGCTTCCACTGACATGGCAACCCGTTTTAAAGGCACATGAAGCCAGTGCGCCTGCAGAGAGCGCCTGGCAACAAGACAGAGCTGACTCTACATATTAACCAAATCATACAGGAATCAGGTAGGCAGCAAAACCGTACCTTATCAGTGTTTTTGATGGCAAAGATAGTGCTCTATTCCATTCTATATTTATTTGTCATACACTCACACACTGGGTAATTCATTGGTTTGCGCATGCGGCGAGTCCAGACGCCTTGGAATACTGTGTTCTTTTTGGTGTAATGATAATTATATATTTTTATGGATAAAAGCCTATGTGCCTGGATTTCAATTCAAATAAACCCATCATCAACGAAAAAAATAAACACTTAGTTGTGAGTTTACGCGAAATCGATCTACATGTATAATCACATAAAGCTGCAGTTTAAAGATGAGTTGAATAGCAGTTGATGATGGATGTTTAATATCAAATTAGATCTTTAACCATTTCTTGGCTTTATGTCTGGCAATTGACGTAAGGACGAACAATTTCTGTACCCATGGAGACTGACTATTGAGATCCTCAATGCGGTGTTGCTGTTGCATAGGGACTAAAAAAATCTGAATTTCATGGCTGATGCATTGGATGACATCGCCGCAATTTTTAGAGAATCGCTTCGTAAGATCTTCTTGCATTCTACTTGTTGAACAAAAATGCATAATCTTCCTTTATTTTGTTGAAATGCACAAAAGGCGAGAAGACATGATCTCTCATGACGTTAAACTAATGACATATGAGCTGCATTAACGAATGTAGACTTGACCAAAACTATGTGATATAATTTGTTTCGCCGTAGATGTTTTTATTTTAAGATTCGGTTAAAGAGCAGGTGCAGCACTCCCAACGCGTCATCTGAATGGAAATATGGACACCTTCAGGGGAGAACATTTGACCAATCATGTCCAGGAACTATGAGGTAGGCTTACTACGTTGAAACACTGGTTATCTACTATCACCATCAACAACCAGTATTCCGATATTTGGATGGAGTCAGCCTGTTAATTAATCTGCAACAGTGTTTATTACCCTTTATAAGTTACATGATTAAGCCCTTGAGATCAAACGACTGACAAACTACTTTAACATGAAAAGGAAAACCACCCCCTTTACTCCTCCCACCTCCAACTCAGCATCTATTAATTCAAGTAAACTTTATTTACATTGCGCTTCATCACAGCCAGGTAGTCTCAAAGGGGCTCGGCTGGCCTAGATTTGACCAGGCGCCCCTCCTCTTCCTTCCACACCCTTCTTCTGTTCAGCGACTAGCGCTCTCTGTTTAAATACTGTATCCTTTAACAAGCATACATCTCCCCCCTGCAACACTCCCCCTCTCCGTGCCCCACAGCCCGGGCACTCGGTAGGGATGCTGGCGGCCGTGGAACACGGTCCCATCCTCTGCAGCGACTCCAACATCCTGTGCCTGTCCTGGAAGGGCCGCGTGCCCAAGAGCGAGAAGGACAAGCCTGTGTGCCGTCGCCGGTACTACGAGGAGGGATGGCTGGCCACGGGCAACGGGCGTGGCGTGGTGGGCGTGACGTTCACCTCCAGCCACTGCAGGCGGGACCGCAACACGCCGCAACGGATCAACTTCAACCTGCGGGGCCACAACAGCGAGGTGGCCGGGGGGGACGACACACGCACAGGGACACAGGCAGACACACAACCTGACACGCAGACACGGATTCACACAAATGCGCACATTGACGCAAACCCGTAGATGCACACACACGCAAATGCGTAGACATACCCGCACACACATGCCCACAAATATGCACATACAGTACAGGCACACACCCACACACACACAAAGGTCCACCCCCCCCCCCACACACACACACACACACACACACACTGAATTGTTTCCTGTCTCATGAAGGGCTTGAGTGAGAGTAGAGTTTATTATTACAAGAGAGTCATCACATTGATGTGGTTATCACCAAAGAGTAATCAAATGTGGTTTATTACCACAGCAAGTAATCACATAGCGTTGTTTCAATGAGTGAGCCACTAGGTTATCGTGACCACTATGAGGTATAATATCCCCTATTAGTCAGTTCAAGTGAGGACATGTCACATTGGACTTGTACAGATTGACCTGATAATATGTTCTCAGCTATTTATTCAGACCTGTCAGACGCCGTGTGAGCAGGCAGACTGCAGCACGCGAATGCAAATGCCCAGAACTGTTTTAATTGTCCATTAGGCTAGTTCTAGGCTACACCATCGTTCAACAACATATTATACACCAAGTGATACAAGGCCTAAGATACGAAGTATAGCAGGACATAATGTAAGTTAATAGTGTTTTAGTACAACATATTTTATAGCCATATATTTAGTTTGTAGTTTTAGTTTAGTGTATGTCATCTAAAAAACTTGTGTTTTTGTGATTATGTACAAACAGTAATCAGTTGAAGCTAGCGACTGCTAGCGTATTTAACAGCAACCATTGAAACACACCGCCTGCCCCCCAGGTGGTGTTGGTGCGCTGGAACGAGCCCTTCCAGAAACTGGCCACCTGCGACATGGAGGGAGGCATCTTTGTGTGGATCCAGTACGAAGGCCGATGGTCGGTGGAGCTGGTGAACGACCGTGGAGCTCAGGTCCGGTAGCGTTTTCTCATCGCTGACCCAGACCCATACCAGAGATGGGGGATTCAAGACTAGTGACTTGATTTGAGTCAGACTTACGTTGCCAGATTGAGGACTTGTGACTTGCTTGATCAACAGTGATAAAAGACTTGACTTGGACTTGCTATCCATGACTTGAGACTTGACTCAGACTTGTATGAAATGACTTGACAAGTCATTACTGTACATGAAAGAGTGAGGCCTCTATGAAGGAGTATTGGACATAGAAGTCATACTTGTTGAAGTTCATTCTTTCATAGATTTTGCGACATATTGAAGTATTTGTTGCAAATAAAAGTCCACTTTAAGACGGTTGTCTTCCAGCTTATTATATTTCCATGACTTGACTTGCCCTAGGCTAGGACTTGACTTGACTCGACTCACACAAAAATGACTCGGGACTTGCTTGAGACTCGAAGGTTTAGACTTGAGACTTGCACATGTGTGACTTAATCCCATCTCTGACCCAGACACACGCATGTGAATAGTGAGTATTTATATCCTCTGTATTCGTGATGCGGTGGTCGTTGTTTCACCCTACCAGGTGAGCGACTTCACCTGGTCCCATGACGGCACCCAGGCCCTGATAGCGTACAGGGACGGCTTCGTGCTGGTGGGCTCTGTCAGCGGCCAGCGCCACTGGTCCTCGGAGATCAACCTGGAGAGCCAGATCACCTGCGGGATCTGGA
This sequence comes from Gaidropsarus macrophthalmus, assembly GCA_027123715.1. Taxonomy (NCBI): domain Eukaryota; kingdom Metazoa; phylum Chordata; class Actinopteri; order Gadiformes; family Gaidropsaridae; genus Gaidropsarus; species Gaidropsarus macrophthalmus. The sequence continues at coordinate 937,203 of JAOTIX010000111.1, forward strand.
CTCCCGACGACCAGCAGGTACACCCTGTGGTTGTCCGTCTGGTCGCGGCGAAGAGCGGCCATCCATCCATCCATCCATCTCTCCATCCTCCCATCCAAGTAACAATGTACGAGTTTTCGCTTTTGTTTTTCCGATCGTTGGAATTTTAAGTTGTTGTTGGATTCTGAAGAATCATGAGCAAAGTGTTGCATTGTTGTCCGTTATCAGGGAGGGTTGTCAGGGAGCCCCACCCACCACCACACACCCTTGCTATTTATTAAATAATATTACATATTTAAAATGGACATTAAATAAATATAGAACTCTGAAAATGTATTTATTAAGTATATAAAACAAATTGTCAGCAGGCGGGGTGAACCATTTTTCTATATTAGGTAAAAACATCAAATTTGCCCAAATTGAGTGAAATGGTACACAATAAATAAACAACAACGGTGGGCATGTTAATAACTCATTAATAGATGTAAAAATGTGATAGTTTTCATGACATTCTTTTTCTTTGGTTGTATGGTATACCGTAATTTTATTCCGATAGGCAGCATGTTGATCGAGATACACCGCCCCCTACAGGTGCTGTTCGGTACTGCGGACGGACAGGTGATCGTCATGGACTGCCATGGCAGGATGTTGGCTCACGTACTGCTGCACGAGTCCGATGGGATCGTGAGCATGTCCTGGAACTGCCCGGACTTCCTGGTCGAGGACAGCACCGAGAGCGACACCGATTCCGATGACAACGTTCTGCCCTTAGGTACCGAATTCCCTCACAAAGCTTGCGCGGTTGTCAGTAATGGTTCCGTAGTGGCCCCCTGCTGTTGACCATTTTAATCATGGGATTTACGTCGAAGGTCATAGAAGAAAGAAGGAAACATGGTCAACCCAAATAAATGCTGTGTGCTTTGCCTTACCATGTTTCATTTCTACATGAAACTGTGGACACAGGGGCACAAAGGGGCACCGCTACAACCACCATGAAACAAAAATGTGGTTAGCTGTGACGAGGCTACTTCTGCTCTCTGACCCCCCTGCAGTGCGAAGCATCAAGCCGCTGCTGACGGTGAGCTTTCTATCAGGAGACATCAGTTTAATGAACAACTACGACGACCTCTCGCCCACCGTGATCCGCTCGGGCCTCAAAGGTAACGCCATCGCAAAAGACGCCATTCATGATAAAGTGGTAGACGTTAGTGAAGGGGATGGAGAATGTAGTACTGGTTCACAGACTTCAATCCACTGTATTGCAGCCTGTTAGATCAAATAGTAGGGTAATAGGGTTCTAGTACTGTGATCATGGTGATGATACGAGATCACCCTTTATCGTCCCCCAGATGTGGAGGTCCAGTGGTGCTCGCAGGGGGACCTGCTGGCCGTGGCCGGCATGGAGAGACACACGTTGGACACCGTCTCGGCCTGCTCCTCCATCACCAGGAATGCTCTGGTGAAGTTCTACAACGTCCAAGGAGAACACATCTACACCCTAGAGACGCCCGCACAGGTAGCTACCCTGCGCCACCCGCCAAGGCCGGCTTAAACGAGCGCTTGTGTGTTTGTCGCAGAGATGGGAGTAAGTCACACATGTGCAAGTCTCAAGTCTTAACCTTCGAGTCTCAAGCAACTCAAACAAGTCTAGTCATAGAAATATAATAAGCTGGAAGACAACAGTCTTAAAGTGCCACACTTGGATTTGCAACAAATACTCCAATATGTCGCAAAATATAGTGCATCAAAGAATGAACTTCAACAAGTATGACTTATATGTCCAATACTCCTTCAAAGAGGCCTCACTCTTTCATGTACAGCAATGACTTGTCGAGTCATTTCATCCAAGTCTAAGTCAAGTCTCAAGTCATGGACAGCAAGTCCAAGTCAAGTCAAGTTTTTTATCACTGTTGATCAAGCAAGTCACAAGTCCTCAATCTGGCGACTTAAGTTTGACTGTCTGTCTGAGTCAAGTCACTAGACTCGAGTCCTCCCATCTCTGGTTTGTCGTATTGTGTGTCGTATTCGGGTGACTTGTCTGTGAGGACACGGGTTCTGACACAGGATGCAGATGCGTTCTGGGCATGTCAGCCTGTTGGAGCTCCGTTAAGTGGACACTGATTGGTTCTTTGTCTACATTGTGACGTTTAAATTCAGTTTGGCTCTTATGTCAGAGATGCAATAGCAACGTAAAACATTAGCAGACACTATTCCCTCCAGTGGGTTCACCGCCCGCAGGAGGGTCCAGAAGGGCATGGTGCTGTGTTATTTGGGTGGCAGTCGTGGGTGGGGGCCCCGGCGACCCAGTCCCCAGATTATGACTGGGTCCCACTCCCTCGGGAAGTGTTCCTGGCATGTCCCGCCGGGAGGAGACCCCGAGGAAGACCCAGGACATGCTAGAGTGACTATGTCACCTAGCTGGCCTGGGAACGCCTTGGGATACTTCCATAAGAGCTGGTGGAAGTGTCTGGGGAAAGGGAAGTCTGGGTGTCCCTGCTCCGGCAGCTGCCCCCGCAACCCGGCCCCGGATAACATTTACATTTACATTTAGGGCATTTCGCAGACGCTTTTATCCAAAGCGACTTACAATAAGTACATTTGTCATAACATAAGAAGCGGAACAGTATATCGGTGTCGGTACAGTAGAGATGTTCATAGAACCAAGTGCAAGTACAACAATCCCTAGGCTAACCCCTTCCCCGTGTTACATCAATGATAGTTGCTACATAATTAAGTGGTACAGTACAATATAATTCAATACAATGTACAAAGGTGGTCAGAAGGAGGAGGGGGGGGGTGGCTATGCAGAGTTGAGATGGACTCTGAACAGGTGAGTTTTGCGGATAAGCAGATAAGCGGAAGAGAATGGATGGATGGATGGAGACACTATTTTTATGACTAATGTCTGCGATGGAGGCTAAAGTAGTGCTACACGCAGAATTAGCTGTCGTGGTGAAGTGTTAGCCGCTAAAAATCAATGTGCTGCTCAGCGCGGACCAATGGGGCTTCAGTAACCGGCGTGCGTTTTCAGAGGCCAATCACCACCATCTGCTGGGGTCACCGGGACTCACGGCTGTTCCTGGCTTGCGGGCCGGCGCTCTACGTGGTGCGCGTGGAGCACCGCGTTGCCAGCCTCCAGTTGCTATGCCAACAGGGCATCGCCAGCGCGCTCCGCGAGGAGCGGGACGTGGGCAAGCTGAACATGCCCTCCCTGCTCTGCTCCTACGTCACCACCGCCTTCATACCCACCATCAAGGTACACCACCCACACCCACCCACCACCACACCACGTCAGGGTTCACACACAACCTTTAAAGATCCACTATGCAAGTTTTGCCATTCCTTCACTGTTTTTTGGGTTTGCGCTGGATTTTTCACTACACAGCTCCCCCTGCAGCTTCAGAATATATATTTTACAACACTGTTGTAACAACTCATTGACAACGCCCCCCGCCCACTTCTATGCTAGCCATGAGCATTTGTTTTCAACGAAGCCTGGTCGACTGATCCATGATGAATACAACAATCCCCTCGCTACTTGTGTGTTTATAGCTAGCCAGCTCCATGTTTGGGGGTGTGTACTGCCGTAAAGCAGTTCAAAACTTAGTGTGATCCGATATTTCTGCTGAGTCACATCCGGTTTCATTGCGGACCGGAGAAGCAAACTTGCATTTTCCCTTTTTCCACCCAGAAGCGATGGGGGGAGTCAAAACAGCCACCAATCGACCCATAAAGTGTTATAGAACCATCACAACGACTCTTAACCTTTAAAAGTAAGGTAAATTAAGCTAAGAAAGTTGCATAGTACCTCTTTAAGGTCCAGCAGCCCTAGTGTTCCAAGGGAGCCAGGTTCTGAAGGTCCCTGACTGGGCTAGGACTAGGTCCAGGTCTTGAAAGGCCACTTGTACCCTAAGCATGTGATTCAGAACTTCTAAAGCGAGGTCTGTTTTGGCGCTGTCGTGGTGTATCGTCAGTGGTGCCAACTTCAGGTCAACATTGGGGGGGGTCATAAATATTTCGTTCAAATAATATAATCCACTTGTCCATAATGGTTTTCGTTTAATCAGTGCTATATTTCGCTATGTTTAGCTCACACTAAGTTAACTCGAAACACGTAAGTGGGTGGACAAAAAATATCATCATTTGCGGGATCGACCTGTCAATCATTTAGCAACTATTGGTATGTCAGAAATGTTGCCAGCGATGTTTTCGAAGGATTGATGGGGGGAGGGAGGTGGTGGGGTTCAAGATAGTGCCGCGCAGCACAGTGTTCTGTCGCACAGTGCAGTGTTCTATCGCGCCGGCTATATTTAAAGGGACAGACAACAATATTGAAATGATTCACTTCATTTCAATATTGAGGGGTTTTTGCATCCCCCCAGAATCTTTTGGGGTGCAAGAAACCTCGTGCCCCCCCAGAGATGGAGCCAGTGTGTATCGTCATGGTACCGTGTCTTTCACAGCCTCCGATCCCGGACCCCAACAATATCCGGGACTTCGTCAGCTACCCTACCGCCGGCAACGAGCGGCTGCACTGCACCATGAAGCGGGCGGAGGACAGCCCCGAGGCCGGGGGCCCCTGCTACACCCTGTACCTGGAGCACCTGGGCGGCCTGGTGCCCATCCTGAAGGGCCGGCGCATCAGCAAGCTGAGGCCCGAGTTCGTCATCATGGATCCTAAAATGGACGGAAAAGCGGGTAGGGTTAAATTTCAAGATCAGAAAAAAACACATTAAAACGGGAAAATCGGAAGACAAATTGTTAATTCATATAGATTTCTGTCGGAAGTTACCAACCTATAATATAATATAATAAATTATAAAAAACAATTATGTTTAAATAAGGAAACGATGAGCGCTGAGCGGCAGCCATCTTTGTGTCTCCAGAGGAAGTGTGCGTGAACCCCATGATCTCCTACACGGACAGCTGCAACGGCTCCGACTCCAGCGACATTGAGCTGACCGACGAGTGGGTTGGGAAGAAGTCCCCAAAGCTGTCCCGAGGAAACAGGTCACCCAAACTGTTCAGGTCCCAAACTAAATACGATATCATTGATATAATATTATATGCATTTTAGCCATTATTTGTTTTTACTATGAGCATAATATGAGCAATGAACAATTAAGTATTTGTCTCAGAACCCAAGACATACTGGACCATTTAAATACTAATATATGACAAAAGAATTTGCAGAGCGTTTTATGTGTGGGGTAATGTACAGCGAGACGGTAATTACCGCAAAACCCAGACAGGTTAATCACCCTTATTACATACTGATGACAATAGAGCGGTGGCCATAGCAACGCTCTGCAATCCACAGCAGTGGTCTGCTACTTACAAACTGTGGGACGTGCTTATTGACCATGCAGAGCCTTCATAAATGTATCTTATGTCGCCTTCGTCACACTGTTTCAAAGAATGAACATGGAATCCCGGAAATCTCCAAAGCTCTCACGAGCCAATCAGGAAGGCCAACGATCACCACGGTTACCCTCCAAGAAGGCTCCCGTTCGCTCCCCCAGTCTGACGCGCCGGGAATTTTGTATGGACGGCATCACAGAGGTATAGAACAGATGGAATTGTCCATTAAATAAAACAAAAAATGCATTCGAAAATTCCAAGAAGATAGCGAGATTGATGAGATTGCATTCCCCTCCGACTGGTTCCCAGAGACAAAACCAGTTACTGTGGAAGGGAATGCAGCTCAGGGTAAAACTGTCTTGACAACCTTCTTGTTTTTGTGATGCGTTCATTTCCTTTTATAGCACAACTACCTCGCTCAAGTAACATCCAACATATGGGGAACAAAGTTTAAAATTGTCGGACTCGCCTCGTTCCTGCCTGCCAATCTTGGTGCAGGTAAATATGAACATGTTACTCTGTAATGCAGGTTTGCTCCACACACTCTATTCTCACTAATGCAGATATGCATTTTGTTTTCCCATTCCTGTGATCCCAGTCATCTATAAAACCAGTTTGCTGCATCTCCAACCAAGGCAAATGACCATCTACCTCCCGGAAGTGAGGAAGATCTCCTTGGACTTCATGAGCCTTCCTGTTTTCAACCCCAACGTTTTCAGCGAGGATGAGGATGACCTGCCAGGTATGAAGTCATCTCTGCAAAAATGCTTCCTATAAAGGGCCAGTTTGCTGTTAAGCTAGTGGGAGAGTAGTGTTATTCTCTGCAAATGGCGGGAACAGCGGCAAGTGATGCAAAACATTAATTACTTTGCAATTGCATTTGCGGCACATTTGGAGAAAATAATCTGACTAGACACATTTTGACGTGAATCTTTTGTTCCTTTTTGACGTTTGCAGTGATGGGTCCATCCGGCGTGGCGGGGGACAACCCTCCCTGTACGGTCAACATCCCCATCGCTCCTATCCACAGCCCCGCCCAGGCTATGTCCCCCACTCAGAGCATCGGCCTGGTACAGTCTCTGTTAGCAAATCAGAACATCCAGCTCGACGTCCTGACCAATCCCACGGCCACGGCCTCCGCTGCCGCCGCCGCTCCACCCACCGACCGCGGCCAGGATTCGGTGACGGCGGCACAGTACCCGGCGCCCACCCGGTACTCCAACCCGGGCCAGGCCATCTTCAGCGGCTTGGACATGGGCCCGCCTCTGCTGCCCGTCACCCCTCCTCTGCCGCCGCCTCCACATCACCCTCCGCCCGAGCCCCACCCTCACCCTCACCCTCCCCACCACCCGCAGCGCTCACGCGGCCAGCAACTCCACCATCAGCCGCCGTCCAAGCAGTCACAGCACATGCAGCCACCGCAGCAGCAGAAGACGCACCATCAGCAGCTGCTGCAGCAGCCTCCACCGCACCACCACCACCACCATCAGCAGCAGACGCAGCAGCAACATCTACATCAACAACAGCAGCAGCAACATCTGCATCAACAGCAGCAGCAACACCACCAACAGCAGCAGCAACAGCAGCAGCAGCAACAGCAGCACCAACAACAATTGCAGCAGCTGCACCATCAGCAGCAACTCCTGCACCAACAGCAGCAGCAGCAGGCGCAGCATCAGCTTCAACAGAACCAGCAGCACGCCGCAGCCAACCCGCAGCAGCTCCACCATCAGCAGCAGCTGCACCAGCAGCAGATGCAGCTGCAGCACGAGCAGATGCAGCAGCAGCAGCAGCAGATCCGGCTGCAGATCCAGGAGATGCGGCAGCAGCAGCAGCAGCTGCAGCAGCAGCACCAGCAGCTGCAGCAGCAGCACCAGCAGATGCAGCAGCAGCTAAAGATGCAGATGGCGCTGCCCCCGCCCCCCTCCGGGTACCCCACCCTCTCCCTGCAGCAGCTGCACCTCCTGCCGCAAATGCCCCCCCCTGCCTCGGAGCCGGGGCTGGACCGTGCGGAGCAGCACGGGCACGCGTCGAAGCCCGGCCTCCCCCGCTCCCTGCCCCCCACCTTCATGGACGCCGACGGCCCCGCGGAGATCCAAATGAGGAAGATGAACCCCCCGCCTCCGTACCCGGGAACCGCGGTGACCGCGGCCGCGTCGGGGGCCTCGGCGTCGGGGGCTATCCCCCAGACGCTCATCACCAACTGCGACAGCCCCAGCGTGCTGGCCCCGGACCCCTGCCTGAAGAAAGACGAGTTCCTGCTACACCCGCTCACCCTGCAGTACCCCACACCGCTGGGCTACGAGCGGATCACCACCTTCGACAGCAGCGGCAACGTGGAGGAGGTGTGCCGCCCACGGAGACGCCTCGTACGCAACCAGAACACCTACGCCCTCCAGGGCATCGGCGGCTCGGCCACCCTCAAGGTCACGTCGTCGGACAGCAAGAAGATCCAGCTGCCCTACAGCTCGGCCACGCTGAGCCGCCTCTCGGTGCCTCGCTACTCCATCCCCAGCGGAGACCCGCCCCCTTATCCCGACCCGGCCAATCAGGTCCCGGCGGTGACGCTCCCGCCTCCACAGAGGATGGACAGCACGCTCATTCACGCGACGCTGCGGCGAGAGCGCCGGGACGCGGCTCTCAAGGTGCCCCAGATGATGGAGAGCGCGCGGACGCTCCCCACCAAATCCAAAGTGAGCGGCGCGCTGGCGCTGTCCTACCAGCAGAGGGGGCCCACGGCGCTGTACACCTGCACACAGTGCAGCAGCCACAGCAGCAGCACCAACGTCAGCGTGGGCGGCGGGGGCGGGACCAGCAGCAGCGGCATCGCGGGGGGCACGGTGGTGCGGCAGGACTTCCCCCCGGGGAAAGGGGCTCACCACAGCACCATCATCGTGCACTCCAAGAGCACCTCCCCGCTCACGTCCCAGTCCTCCCAGTACAACCTGCTGGGCCCGGTGGACAACAGCCGGGACCGGACGGTGTACGTCAACTCGGCCTTCACGGAAGACGAGGCGGTGGGCCAGCCATGCCACCTGGAAAAGTCGCTGCGTCACCTGACCCTCGGGGACGTGGGTTTGACGGTGAAGCGCCCGCCGCCCTACCACTGGGACACGCCCTCCTCCTCCTCCTCCTCCTCCGCCGCCTCGACGGAACAGTTCTGGCTGGCCCCCGAGCAGACCATGCTAGCGCCGCCGCCGCCACCGCCGCCGCCGCCTCCGCACAAACCCCCCTCGCTCATCTTTAGCCAGGCGCAGCACCTGGACATGGCGCGGCTGCCATTCGTCTTCACCACCAAGCCTCCGTCCAGCCCCGGCGCGGGCACACTGACCTTCCCGTCCGGCTACCAGATCTCCCTGTCGCCGTTCCCCCCGCCGGGCATGGGGCATGGTGGGGCAGCGGCGGCAGCAGCACTGCAGGCCCTCCAGGGCGGCCCGCAGCAGGGCGAGGCCATCGGCGCCGTGCCGTTCGCCCAGCAGGGTGCCGGCCTGGTGCTGCCGC
>JAOTIX010000111.1:1208193-1220245 GCA_027123715.1 Gaidropsarus macrophthalmus
CAACAATCTCCTTGGTTTTGCTGACATTCAGCAGGAGGTTGTTGTCTCTGCACCACGTGGTCAGAAGGTTGACCTTCTTCCTGTAGTGGGTCTCGTCGTTCTTGGTGATGAGACCCACCAGAGTTGTATCGTCCGCAAACTTCACCATGTGATTGGAGCTGTAGTACACAGCCTTGGGGGGCCCCCGTGCTGAGTGTGATGCTGCTCGAGGTGTTGTTGCCGACTCTTACTGCTTGTGGCCTCTCACTGAGGAAGTCAGTTGCAGAGGGAGGTGTTGAGTCCCAGCTGGTCCAGTTTACAGATTAGTTGTTGTGGGATTATGGTGTTGAATGCTGAACTGAAGTCTATGAACAGCATTCTCACATGTTAATTGCATGTTACTATCACAAGCATAATGTTGAACCCTAGTCTAGAAAAACTTTCTAATAGGCCGGCCTCTATTAGAGACCGGCCTTTATTTACCTCCTCCGACAGCGAGACTGGCCAATGATAGAGACCCGGCCACTAATGGAATACAGGCCAATAGTAGAGGATTTACGGTAAATAGACAAATACATATATATACTGTATGTATTTATTTGGCTTGCGTTTAGTTCAGTGCCCCCACTTTCGGTAAGGGTACTACGTGCAGTGGAGTGTCCCAAACTCTGCGTTCAGTGCCCCCGCTTGGTGCTGTTTTCTACGATGGACACTGAATTATACGTATACCTATAAATATAGGCTAAATAGATAGATATACAGATTGACAGATAGACACACACACTTACTACTCTCTCCCTCTCCTGCTAAGCGGTACTCTGGCGGTATCAGTGACAATCAATCACGAGGAGAACACTAGTTATCAAAAATAACCACACTGAAGACATGACCAGCCTACTCAGTGTTGGCTATCAGGGAGACGCTATTAATATGCGGGAGACTCCCGAAATTTCCGGAAGACTTGGGATGTCTGTAAATGTTAATTGTGGGTCTTGCCACCTCATCCTCATCCCAGTTAGACACCATATTTCTGGTACTAGGCGGAGGCTACCGTCCACCACGTCTCCCTCATGTGACATCATCGCAGAATTGTGACTAAACAGTGACGTCCGTCACAATACTGCCAAAAACTTGGCCTGGACTTGAACACAATTTTTGAGACATTTCTAACTTTATATACATATCTTGAGTGCTTTATGTACCCATTACTTCCCTGTACTTCCGTAACAATGGCACATCATTGTAAGATTTTAAACATCTGGCTGCCATGGTGTTGCCAAGCATTTCTTTGAGCTGAATTAATGTCATTTGTGTTCAAACTGATGTTGAGCCCGTGCCTATGTTGGATGGCCAGCGACCAACCCATTTAGTCCTGTCATTCTAATGTGACGTTGGAGGCTGCCGATGTAGTTAAGATAAGTTGCTTAGCCATGGCCTAATGGCCTGGAAGCCGGACTTGTGCTCGGTGGGTTGCAGGTTCAATTCCCGGGACCAAAGGGAGAAAAAAATGTGAGTGGGGGAGGGTGACTGAACAGAGCCTTCCCCCTCTCAATATCCATGGTTGAAGTGCCCTTGAGCAAGGCACCTAACCCCAAAACACTGCTCCCCGGGCGCTGCACCCACTGCTCCCTGCACAGTGTGTGTGTGTGTGTGTGCTGTGTCGTGCAGGTGATGGGTTAAATGCAGAGAAGCTATTTCACTCTACCTTGTGTGTGTGTGACAATAAATGCCATATTTCTATATTTCCAATGACACTTGTATGAGATGGCTGTAAAGGTTGATGCATAGAAAATATAGAATGTTTACAGGCCCTTGAGTTTTTATGTTCCAAAAGAGGAACCCCGAGTTTGTTGTATGTGATGTGTAGCTGGCAGCTGACTGGAGGCGCTTGAGAGGCGCATGGGTGTCCCCCCAGAATTAGGGTGAGAATATGGGTAATTTGGTTGGAAACACAGCTATTGCCTTCCTCCTTTCAAATCCTTCATAACTAGTTTATGTTTTGAAATCATTATATCTGGCCACAATCAATCATACAAATACAAAGTGTAGGACTCCGATGGCACAAGAAAGATGGCACAGCATGGTGATATATTAGAGACATTTGTTTATAATGGTATTGCCAACAAACTATCATTCTCATTCTGGATTGATTGTAGAATATACAACATCCAGAGGTGATGTATGCCACACAATATGTAGCGTTATGTAAAAAAATAGATATATTTTCATTTTGTCCCCAGATGTATTTTTCATCCCCGACTCCCTGAATTCACTACAGATCTTGAAATAGATCAAACCAAATGTGTTTTCGTTGCTGTTTTTCATAGTTCTAAAGCTGTGAGAATGACCTCAACATCAACATCTGAACTATTTGAGATGTGTGTGTGTGTTTGTGTGTGTGTGTGTGTGCTTGTGTGTGTGTGTGCTTGTGTGTCTTTTGTTATTTGTTGCCTTGCACTCTGATAAAATGTGTTTGCATGTTAGACACTGCAGCTCTTCAGAGTTGCTATAAAGCCCTGAGGAAGCACTGTACCCCCCATCCATCCATCCATCCATCCATCCATCCCCTTGACAGTCTGGGACCGTTTTCACCACGAAGCCATTTCTACCCATACAGAAACACACACACACACACACACACACACACACACACACACACACACACACACACACACTGCCCGCACGACGCACATACACTGCCCACACACACTTCTTTTGATAAGAAACCTTGCTGCGAAGTCACTCAATGATTCCTTCAGTTCGCTGCAGGGGGCCCCATGGTGCTGTAAGTCAAGGGCCACGAGGAGAGTGTGTCAAGTTGCTGGGTTCGGATGATGAGGGAGTATGTGTGTTAGTTGTGCTGCAGTGGGAAATGGGAAATGGTTGCAATTGTCCCCTCCAACTGTTCACATAAACACTTGGGTAACGGTGGACATGGCTCGGGGCAGAATTATAATGTGGGGCTCTTCGAGGGCCGTGTTGAAAGAGTGGGATTTGTCACCCTTTAAATTCCTTTGAAATGCTTAATTGGCATGAAAATATATCCCTATATATTGTCAAAGCAAGCATGCTACGTTCACATTAACAAGTGAATAGTTTGTTGAAGTACAATTTACAGTTGCCACAACAACAATTGATAATAATAATTCTACTACTACTATGATTATGATCAGTTTAGATAGTTTAGATAGTTTAGATAGTTTAAGTATTCGTCATGGATATTTGGTTATAAATAATTTACTATTTGCCTTCTATGTTGCAATTAATCTTATTATGGCATCGACTATTGTAATGTTTGATTTTAGCATAATATTTGTAACAACAATCATTATAATGGAAATAGTTGATACTGCTACTGCTACCAATTGAATTTGTGCTAATAAATAAAAGTTATGCTAATGCTAATTGTGATATAATAATGCCTATCACAATTTATGTTAGTCAATGAAATCAATGAAACCTTGTATCTTTAGGACGACTACGTGGAGGCACTGAGCAGACTTCACCTGACGGTGACCCGGGCCTACAAGGTCAACCCGGACATCCACTTTGAGGTGTTCATACACAAGGTGGACGGTCTGTCAGATGACCACAAGATCGAGAAGCAGGGCGACATCCGCAAACGGGCCAGCGACGACCTGGCCGACGCACAGCTGCAGAGGATACACCTCAGGTGAACGTCCCCACATGGGAAGCCTATCCGGTTCTGCTTAGCATTCAACGAAACAGTAGCGTTTCCATACACTACCAGGGCTCCAGAGTGCGACCAATTTGGTCGCACATGCAACCAACATTTTTAAGAGTGCGACTGAATAAAATTCTAGGTTGCACTGGTGCATCTGACGTTGCTCGGGCGAAAGCATACATTTCTTGCGCAAGCGTAGCATCTCTCTGTGTTATCCTCTGGTTATCCTGATCCTATCGTGGTCTAAACCAATAAGGTGCACCTAAATGTTGTGCTGGTGCACCAGTGCAACCAACGCAAAAAATAGTCTGGAGCCCTGACTACACTGAGCGACGCAGACACTCTGAGCTCAATAGACTAAGAACAATGGAAGCAAACACCAAAAAATTTAGTAGCAACCACAAAATGTGTGGTCACAAAAAAACAGTTTGTAGTTTAAAATAACCTGGACATACTGTATATGCAGTCTGTGTTGGTGAACAGTGATTTAAAAAATGCTATCCATAAAATCACATCCTATAATTCAATATACAAATAAAATAAAACGGCCATCCCCGACACTCCCAAAGTCCCTTCCACCGCAGTACTCAACTGGACCCAAGTCAGTCAGTAGGATTGGGCAGAACACGGTGTACACTGTTTTAACATTTTGAAAGTCTCCTACCTATGTTTAGGCAGTGCTCACTATTCCAAATTGCAACTTTAAATATAGTATTTGGCAATTTATGTATTTCATTGCATCCTAAATTGCACAAAAATGTAAGATGAAAAATCCACTTTAATGGCACAGCTCAACAGAGTCTGTTCAAGGCAACTAATCAGTGGCAGCTGGTGAAAAATGTTCTCGTGGGGGGGGGTTTACTCCTTTGTTTCTGTAACCATCCCAATACAATTTAACACAAACTGCAGGACACCAATGCTCAGTAAAATAGTAATTATTTAATACCAAAAGGTTGAGGCATTCTTACACAAAAACATAAATAATATATTGCACAAACAAAAGCTTTCCACTTGCATTTTAAACTGAAATTAAAACTGAACAATGGACTCGTTTAGCATTGACAGCAGGCAGTCCAACAGCTCCTTCTGTGTCGTCTTTGACGTGCCCTTACAAACAGTAGCTAGCTTCAGGTGCTCCTCCAGCATACTGTCAAGGGAGGCAACTAAATCCAGCAAGCCCCAGAAAAGCCCCGGTCTCGTCATGCTATGCAAGGCCAACTCAAAAGCCCCACGAAATGTCACACTATCGATCATTTTGGATCAAATGTACCCGTTTTTATCCACCTTCTCTTTCCTCGCCGCAGTCCTGTGGCCTTCATACAGTTGCGTAGCGATGTTCCTCCGTCCTAATATGGCTAGCTTTATCCACGTGAGCCCTGGTGTTCTCCTATTTCCTTACTTTCTCTGACAGGTGCTTCATATAACTCCGGTAACTGTCCACACTGGATCTGTCCCCATTGTTTTACAAAGCATGCACGGAAAGCTAAATAATGCATTCTTTTGAAAATAAAATGCATTATAAAATAAGGCATTACACCCAGTCAGCCAAGCCTTAGAGAGAGAGGAACGCAACGCTACCAGCATAGGAGAGGGGGTTTATTTACAGTCATGGGGATCTGAGTTATCATCCTGCAGGGAGCTGAATTGAAATGCATTTACAAGATTCCAGTTCTAGTGTCACAAATATAGTGCAGCAGTACACGCCCCTTCCCTTTTCATCACATACACACACAAAAAATTCACAAATAAACAGGCACATGCATGCACACAAACACGGTCATTTGTAAAACCATCCCTATGTCTTACATAATACACAGCATCCATTTAGATGAGATGCAGTACTTATGTCATGTACACTTTCACACACATGCGCACACGCACGCAACAAAAAGCATCATGTCTGAATGTTTTCATTCATCCGACTTATCCTCTCTCACATCTAGTCTGTTTTGCCACCACACAGCTATTATCTGACCAGCATCTATGACCACTCCATATTTGAAGCTTTCAGCAAAGTGGTGCAGAAGCTTATCCCACAGCTGCCCACATTGGAGAATCTACTCAACATCTTCATATCAGTGAGTATGAAATGTTATACTTCAAAAAAAGTATATTTTGTTCTCTGCCTGAACGGGCAGAGCAATGGGAAGGTTTTGTTTGAGCAGTTTTATTAAAAAGGATAATTGTGGCGGCTATGACGGAAGTTTGGCAGGGTGGCCAAGAGGTGGCAGTAATGTGCAATAGTTGCAGGGTCAGATTCACCTAACATTAAATGTTCAGTGTTGTCATGGGACTCCCTCATAACATCAATTATGGGTCTGCTCCTTGTATGAAACAGGGCAGACGTAGTAAACTAAACTAGTGAGGACAAGTCTATTATCCGAACCCTGGAACATAAAAGTGTCAGACCCATTATAAGTATGATGGGCGACACTTGTCTTATGATGACCCTTGTTCAGTGTTAATTCAGTTGCAGATTAATTTAGAAATCATTTCTAATCATCTCACAAATTCATCATCATCTAAGACAAAGGAGAATGTGCTTAGCTGTCAACATTATTTGATTGATAGTTGATTGTTGATGTGATTGGTGATATATAATACAGTATATCATTCTTCAGTTTATAATTTCAGTTTTTCCAATAGTTACGATTGCTCTAGGTACGTTCTTACAAATTTGTTTCCATAGTTTCTCTGTAATGGAGCAATTGTCTGCGATAATATATTGTTGCTCGTTCCATTATTTAGACATAATAAATCTGTACCCAATTATATGTCACAGTGTTATTAAATGTGTTTTCCATGAAGGATTGCCGAATGGTAAAACAAGTTTAATTGAACCTGAAAACAGCATTTATTGATGACCAAACTTATTCATCACAGCCTTTTAGTTGTTTTATACGGTTGACGCAGACCAGAGCTTCAACTTGGGTCTGGTGATTGTAGCTCCTCCTATGGCCTTTTTTGGATGAACTTTAGCCTGGTTAGTCCTGATCTATTTTTGTTGAGGTACAGCAACTGATGATGGATACCTTAAGATAACCTTGCCTTTAGGCAGCAGAAGATGCCTGTTGCCATGTCGTTATAGATTATGGGTCCTTCGAAACATTTTGTTCACTTACAAGAGAGACAACAAATATGCTGTCAATGAACTGTGGCCAGTGTAGTCATGAGCCATGCCCAATAATGTTGATGTCAGCATCATTCACCCTTCCTCATAGATTGAAGATACCGGTCCATAGATGGTTCAGATGATTGCATAGCGCCACTATTGAGGCCAATCTGTCGTTTGCACTGTTTTGGCTGAGTAAGTGTTTTGAAAATGAAACAATAAAACAAAGAAACCATAACAATAGGTTGCCTTGCACAATGTGCTTGCCCCCCTAATAATTTTATTGGCATGATTATATTTCATGGAATTTGGCAACTGGTACAATTTGTAAGGAACAGTAAAAATATAACTGTAAAAGCAATAGTTTAGTTTGTAGTTTGTCAACAGGTACATAAAAATGGTATGGTTGAAAAGCAGATGACTTCATTTTGCTAAACTCACGGGTAAAATGATGATACAAACATGCAGATAAACTGTTATGCGTTTATCACCGAGGCACAGTTGTGTGCACACACCGTTTAGATTGCACATGACGTTTAATATGGTCACTGTCATGCCCATAAGTGAGAGCCACACCGTTTCCACCGCTACAATTACACCTACATGACGGTACCGTGCTGATGATGAGGATAATGACCTTTATTTCAATATGTGCACCTTAATAATTGTATTCTAATAATGGGGGGCATCAGCGTATCGAACTCAAACTCTGACAGTATATTTGAGTCGGTACACTGCCCCCCCCCCCCCCTTTGAAGGCCACCTTGTTCCTGAAAAAGCTTTGTTTGGGCTGTGTTTGGTGGTCAGAATTCCGGCATCGAGAAGGCCTTCCTGTTTGACGTGGTCAGCAAGATCTACATCGCCACAGACAGCTCCCCTGTAGACATGCAGACCTACGAGCTCTGCTGTGACATGATCGACGTAGTCATCGACATCTCCTGCATCTACGGGTGAGTGTGTGTGTGTGTGTGTGTGTGTGTGTGTGTGTGTGTGTGTGTGTGTGTGTGTTATGCGTCGAAAGACACAATAAGGGTTGGGGTAATGGTGTGTTCTTTTAACCATCCGACTCGGAGGTCCGAGGACGTTGCCTAGCGACACGAATGAACACGCCCCTTTTACTCAGAGGGTGAACTCGCCTGCTCGGTTGAACCAGAGACACTATAGAAGGAGGAGACACATCACTGAAAATATCGCCCGTTGTAATGCATGGGGACACTTTGTCACGGCAAGATGGCGGTTGTTTGCACATGTCCCGCCTCTTCCGGTGCCGTCGCTCCAATCATTTTGCAGGTCCTACGCGCTCACACGTTTTGCGACACTTGGAAGTTATTTTAACCAATATAGTCAACACACACAAGGTACAGTGCAATAGTTTCTCTGCATTTAACCCATCACCTGTACGGCACAGCACACAGCCGTGGATATTGAGAGGGGGAAAGCTCTGTTCAGTCACCCTCCCCACATAAATTATTTTCTCCCTCTGGTCCCGGGAATTGAACTACGACCCACCTAGCACAAGCCCGGCTCCCAGGCCATTAGTCCACGGTTCCCCCCAACCCTGGCCTTTAAGCAGTCCATACCAAATCAGATCCTGGCAAGGATAAAGTTAAGTTGTTGATCTCTTGCTTTATCCAAAATGGCGGCATGATCTGGGATAGCTGACCGTGATTGAGCGAGGACATCTTGCTGTCAGTGCTGTTGTAATGCATGAAAACTGTGTCGTGAAGCATTGTGCATGCGCAGTCCCAAGATTACCTGTAAGAAAAGGGCTTTTACAACGTTAATTTGATACAAAACCACCAAACCCTTTCAGCGATTTTAGTCTGTTTTTTTTATGCCCCTTAGACCTCGGAAAATGGAGCTACAGCTCTCTCCCCATTCATTTAGATAGGGCCCTGGTCTTGTTGAGAGTAAATAGCTGCCCGAAAAGCATGTCCAATATGGCTGCGAGTGAGAGGACTTGCCTGGAACGACTTTGGTTGAACTCAGACGTGACCGAGCGAGGATTCCGAGATAGAATTCAAGTTGGCTCCGCCCAGTGTGACTTTCGTATGAACTGTTTTCATTGTGTTTGGACTGCTTTGGTGATTTAAATGACAATCACTCGTATTACTGCAATACCTTACTGCCTCCGTATATTACGTACACCACGATAAACATAATAAAACGTGTGGACGTGACGTCACGTCCGAGATCCGAGTCGGATCGCACACAAGAATGCACCATAATTCGGCAGGAGCGTGTCATTATTTTGTCTGAATTCGTCAACAGCACATGGAGGGCTAGAGCTGCCAGGTGGAACAGCTGTCAGCACAGACTTTGCTTCCCTATGGCAATTAGCCCTAGGGGCACTACAGTGGGCGGGGGGCGGGGCATGCATTTCACTCATTTCACTCACATGGACATAATATTAGGCTTTTTTGTGCATGATGGCATAATTGTACACATTCAAGTATGAAAGACAAAAAGTTTGCAGATCACAAGCAAAGCCCCAAACCATTACCTGTCAGCCATCTTCACTGTTATTCTGACAGCCTTGAATACGTTTTAATTTGATCATGAGTGAGGAATGAGTGATCAAATCCTTATTCCCCAAGGATGAGCATTAACAGTTAGAGCACATTGATCTGCTCGGCAAAGTGTACGCTCCTCATGTCAACTCTCAACTAGCATCATGCATAGAGAATTGCAACTGTAAACATATTTATTTATTCACCGCTGCTGTCCGGGATGAGCGTGTAAAGGGGTTTCGGGTTGGATCCGTTGACATTTAAACCCATACCGGTACTGTACCCATCTGGAATTCTGTACCTGTTTTTTGTACCTTAATTCTCAGTGGAGTAATACTGTAATGCATTGTAAAAAAGAAACCAAAACGAATTGACTGTAAATTAATCAGTATCAAATACTGTAAATAAACAAAGCACTACTGGCGAATTTGCTGCCAGTAATTATATTCGGCAGTGCGTGTGAGTATATATATTTACCACAAATATCATGTGCGGTGATAGTCAACAGATGGCACAGGAAGTATAATCGTAGCTCAACTGGTTAAAGCTAAAGGAATTGATCACTTTCTTCCATACAAAACACCAATGAAAAATGACATTGGAGATTAGGCTGGGTGTATTTGTGAGACTCCTTTCTTCTGCAGCATGAGCAGAATGAGGAGAACTCTGCGATGCATGCCGAATGTATGAGTTGAGGGTAAATGTAATCTTGAGCACACTTGCTGTGATCCACAATACACTTGCACAGACACACATACAGAATACGTTCTCAGTCCATGCTCACCCGAGCTGACGATGTAATTTGGTTCCTAATCCGCCCTCTTGGTCCAGTTGTTTTGGTCAGCAGGCTATGTGAAGGTAGCCTTTTAAAACAAACCTTTTGATTTCCTCTGTTGCATGACGATTTCCAGCCTTGTACTCGTTACTGATCAACACAATAGCCAAAATCCCAAATCATCTGTCGCACATACCAATGAGCCCTACCCCTGCATTTTGGTCACCACATAGAGTAGAGTGCCCTGAATCTTTGTAGGATAGAGGGGAAGGGACAATTGGTAGGGCTGCATCACCCTCCAAATGTAGGTTTTCGAAGGCATAATCAAAACTGAGTGTTACAAGAGATTTAATAGAAGGCCTTGAGAATCATTGGCAAGATGGTGACAAGGGCTGCACAAGAAACAAAGAAAACTGACCATAACAAAAACCATCATATTATCTTAGTTCAATGTGTTTTAAATGGGTCACAGATAATATATAAAGAATCAAAATGCTGATCGCACTTTGACTTACCCCCCTTTGATGGCATATGATGCACAAAGTGCCCAAATCAGCTGAGATGTTACACTGGTTACCTCTCTCTAATATCCGACAGGCAACATAGCAGCACCTCAGATCAGAGGAAGATAAAAGGAAACAGAAATACAGAAATAAATAATGCTGTACTTAAAGTGTCTGTAGGTCTCTTCATTAAATGGTACTGGATCTCTTTCAGAGAATCAAAACCCTGCACCTCATTGTTGTACGTTTTCCACGGATTGGCCCTTTAACCGATAACTTTCTCCTACATGTCTCCTACTTGTCGTAAATACTTGTGTGAGGCACGCCATTGTGTAGCAGTAGTGATTATATGAAAATTATTCTAGCCTCATACACAGCGGTTGAAGAAATGTTTCGTTAATTTTAAACCAGCCTCACAGCCAAATAGTAAACAGATACGTGTGTATGTCCATTCCAGGTGGCAGTTCTATGCAGCACTATAGAGCTTGCCAACTCAAAACTTCCGTACTCAATCTTCATCACTCATTTAATTACATTTTCAAACACACAGATCTTCGGAAACTCTTTCTTTGGAACGTGGGCATCTGATGCTGCACCTGTGTTCTGCCTTTGTTTGAGTTTCAATATCTGTTTGTGTGCATAAACTGTCCCGCCCTCCCAAGCCCAATCGAAGCTTGTGTGTGTGTGTACCATATTGGCAGGGATTGCTGAACGGAGGGGTGCTGTCTATATCATACCAAAACAACCGGCATAGCAATATTATTCAAGGCGTTGGTACGATGAGATGTTGTGTTCTATGCTTAAATCGTTAAACAGGTATAATAGTGTGAGTGACGTGGAATGTGCTCCACCACCCTTTCACAATTAATTATAGCCAATCATTTGAATAAAGAAATTAATTATATTTTAAGATTTGGTATACGTTCGAAAATGTAAATTGTTATGATTTGCAAACGGTATTAGTATTAGTAGTAATTCTTAATGATACAATTAAAAATAGGATATTTTACACAAAGAATGACTGTGATTCAAATGAGAGAACTTTGGCACAAAGGCAATTCTGTTTCAGAGGACGGGAACAAACCAACAGAATAACTAAGAAGAGAATGAAAACACCTCCCCTCTCTCGCTCACTTTCAACTTTTCTCTATTGCTCTCTCCTCCCTGTCGCCTTAAATTTTCCATCATGGTCTATCATTTACATTTCTTCACAGGGATTTACTCTCACCTCATGAATTTGTCCTTTTGCTCAATTTCCCTTTCTCTAATTCGCCCTCCTCTTTCACATGTGGTTATTGTTGTCGCCTGGTATTATGTGCATTAAACCATAAGTGTTTCTGAGCACAAAGAAGGCCTGTCATGCCCTTTTGTCATCCTTCCTGTTTCCCTTATAGCCGTGGCCTAATGGTCAGGGAGCCGGGCTTGTGCTCGGTGGGTCGCAGGTTCGATTCCCAAGACCAGAGGGAGAAAAAATGTGCGGCTGAAGTG
>JAOTIX010000111.1:1233739-1251720 GCA_027123715.1 Gaidropsarus macrophthalmus
GGGTGCCTTGCTCAAGGGCACTTCAGCCGTGGATATTGAGAGGGGGAATGCTCTGTTCAGTCACCCTCCCCACCCACTTTTTTTCTCCCTCCGGGCCCGGGAATTGAACCTGCGACCCACCGAGCACAAGACCGGCTCCCAGGCCATTAGGCCACGGCTGCCCCCAAGGTACATTACTGTATTGCATTACTGAACTATTTTTACATATTAGGTAAAAATATCTAATTTGCCGGAATCGAGTGATATGGTACACAATTGTTAAACAACAATGGTGGGCATGTTAATCACTCATTTATAGATGTTTTGCAATGTAAAAATGTCATAATTTCCATTTCCATTTTGGGGGCCCTCGCTAGGTACTGGCCAGGGGGCCCTACGCACACTGCATACTCTGCGTATGGGGAGCGGCTGCCCTGGCTGTCTGCATTCAGCATGGGGCAAACTACCTGCATCCTTCCTCTTACTTGGCTATGAAACATTGGGGAAAGATTTAATTGCGTGACATTCCAAGTCACTTGTTGTGGCAAACACACACAAGGGCATAGTCTGACCAAGTGCCGCAATTCATGCCGGTTGCTCTAACAGAGCTGGGGGGGGGGGGGGGTTGAGGGTTGTGGGATTTTTGCTATTCTTACAGAGTGCTGATCAGCAATCAGTAAACAGACTGCGCTCCTCTACTGCAACATTATATCCCCCCCCAGACATGAAAGAAGAGGCTGATGAACTAAACCAAATTTTTACTTTTGTACTCCCATCGGCCCAATCCGAAAGAGCTACGGCACTGGTGGAATGCCAATGGCTGCCCTGCTTTACCCTTTAGAACTCCCAATCACATGCAATCGATCATCACTGTGAAGAGCGAAGCCGCCTCCCTACCCCACTCCCCCACTCTCACCCCAGACACCCTAACTGCATTACAATATTGTCTTTGTTTGAACTACCTGTTTTATTTTGCTCTGATTTATTAATTTTTTTTTATGTATACCATGTTCGAAATAAATCAATAAAATAAATCATCACCATACAGGCTGTTATTTTTCTAGCCCTAACTAGCATCATCCCCTGACAGTCAGGCTGTTTCCATGCCCCCCACCCCAACAGCATTCTCCCCCTACAGTCATTGTTCCCTCACTTCCGTCGCAAAAGCATCGTCACGTTTTACAGTACAGTCCCCAAGTCAACAGTTTTCTCTGATAGAAGATATTGTCAATATTATTGCATTTTATTGTCTCACACACACACAAGGTAGAGTTAACTTGTTTCTCTGCATTTGACCCATCACCTGCACGACACAGCACACACACACGCTGTGCAGGGAACAGTGGGCAGCAGCGGTGCAGCGCCCGGGGAGCAGTGTTTGGGGGTTAGGTGCCTTGCTCAAGGGCACTTCAGCCGTGGATATTGAGAGGGGGGGAAGCTCTGTTCAGTCACCCTCAGGTATCATTCTGGTGGTGCACGGACCAGTTGGAACGTGTAACAAAATCTGTTATCGAGTTGGAGGTTGAGTTTTTTAAAGTATCTTCTCTTCATATGGCCCTAATCCTCTTCCGTAGATTTTGCAATATTAGAAAATGCATTGGATGTATCAACATTATTTGGAGGTGGATACGCTAGTTCGGAAACGTGTGAAGGGGGTAAGCTCTGTTTACTTGCGCTCTTTATTACACCTTACATGTTTTGAAGGATTTAGTTAGCTCCAATTACCATTCTGCACCATCCATGGTCAGACAAGTTGGTGGCGGTTCATCTTTTTCAGTCTCCTCTTCAGACTTGGGACGGTCAAAACTGGCCTCATCTGTAGCTCTTATCCAATCAGGGCAAAGCTGATATATATTGAATATTCACGAGAACAGCAATCCCATCAGAGCAAAGCTTATTTACATATTGCATATTCATGAGATGGGCAGCAGTCCTTCTCTACCAGCCTTTTGTTATGATGCTAGAATGACATGAAAGAAGCTATCCAAAGCATTTCCCAGCGAAATAATGTTACAAACTCAATCAGAGGACATCAGGGATTGACACAAGATTAATTAAATCGGTGTGGCATGCATGGGCCCTTTAATCAGTAAAGGCAATATCCAATATTGTCATTGACGACCACCTGTTTTTGGATAGGGGTTTGAGCTGACATATCTTGTTTGGAGGCTCATGCAAGTAAAAACATTTTCTGCAAGCCATTCCAGTAAAGTTGAATGATCCAACCAACTGAGTTCATACTCATGGGAGACGAGCCTGTCAACTGGAGTTACATGTTGGGGCCATGGATGGTAGGTGAGTGGAACATGGATGTTCTTAAGAGCAAGTGGTGTTCACCTAATGGCTGTCTGGTATCTGGTTCACCAAGTAGTCAGCTGGTCCTTATTGGCGACAGTAAAACAAGATTCTGCACTTTTAGGGAGTGGTGCCATTTTTGTATTGAAGAATTGTACACTCCTGGGCACTCCTGTATTTGTTTAGAGAGCCAACCAGAATCAAAAATCAATTTAGAAAAGAGATTGAAACTACTGCATGAGTTATTCATTCAACAAAGCACTCTTATTACTATTAAATTGTTTTGCTTCATGTGTTGTTTTTTTTTCATTTAAATGTCAGGTCCAAAACAGGAAATGTTGGACATGGAAATAATACACGATTATTGTTCAAAATAATTATATCCTCTCTTTAATTAATGGGAGAATATTTTTCAAATGTCCGACTGAACTGTGTCAAACGGTGAACATTTGTGCTGGTAGGGTGGCCACCATACTACTGTATTCAAGGCTTGATTATGCAATGACACAATGGCACAAAACAAAAATGGGATAATGGATTCAATCACTGGCAATGTTTCTACAAATCCCACTTGGTGTCGTCTGTGAATCTTCAGAACCACATGTTGGCAGGTTACTCCCAGGACTAAAACCTTGATCAGGAGGGGGGGAGCGTGCTCAGAACACAGAGTGCTAGTGATGTGCCAAATACAATTCTACAAAACGCTCTTAAGTGCCTGCACTTTACTGTATGTTGGTGTGATGCGGTAGGGAGCTGGCATCTTAATGTTCCTACTTAATGTTAAAATGTTAGGAAAACCACATTTTCTGTGCGTATGTGTGTGTGTATGTTCAAGCAAACAATGTATTTATTTGATTACACCCAAGTGTATTTTTAACTATTAAATAAACACTCTAGTTTAAGATTGTACAGTTTGTCTTAACAATCTACAATCTGGGAACATTAATTAACAGTAAACAACTATTAGTAAATTATGTCATCAGCATTTATTAGTTAAGTAATATCTAGTAACCATTAATTTACATTAGTTAATACAGTATTTATCCATATTATATAGCATTAGCACAGGAGTTGGAGTAAGGGTAAGTGTGTTACGGTTTACCCTCAGAATAATTATACTTTGTCAACATGAAACATGAAAACTCCTAAATGATAACTAGACCATTTGTTTTTGTTAATGCTTATCACTGCATGAATGGTTGTTAATTAATGGTTGGTTAATTAATATACCCTTGTTGTGCTTACAGATTTCCTATATATCTCATCATCAACCGCTTATCCAGAGTCGGGTCGCGGGGGCAGCAGCTCTAGCAGGGGACCCCTCACTTCCCTTTCCCGGGCCACATTGACCAGCTCTGATGTGGGGGATCCTGAGGCTTTCCCAAGCCAGTGTGGAGATATAATGTCTCCACCAAAGTCCTGGGACTTCCCAGAGGCCTCCTCCCCACTGGACGTGCCTGAAACACCTCCCCGGGAAGGCGCCCAGAGGGCATCTTACCAGATGCCCGAACCACCTCAACTGACTCCTTTCAATGTGAAGGAGCAGCAGCTCTACTCTACATTCCCCATGGATGGCTGAGCTTCTCTCTCACTTTCAGCTGCTTGTATCCGGGATCTTGTTCTTTTGGTCATCACCCAACCTTCATGATCATAGGTGAGGTTAGGAACGAAGATTGACTGGTGGATCAAGAGCCCCCACTGCACCCATTCTCCAGCCAATCTCACGCTCCATCGTCCCCTCACTCACGAACAAGGCCCCGAGATAGTTAAACTCCTTCACTTTGGGTAAGGACTCATTACCTACCCAGAGTAGGTAATCCACCGCGTTCCTGCTAAGAATCATGGCGCTGATCCTCATCCAAGCCGCTTCACACTCGGCTGCGAACCGATCCAGTGAGTGCTGTAGGTCACAGGCCGATGATGCCATCAGGACCACATCATCTGCAAAATGATGGTGACATCATTGGTAACAAAGCGCAGCCCTGGAGTAGGCAAACACCCACGAGACCGAATCCGACTTACTGCCGACAACACGGACACAGCTCTCGCTTTGGGTGTACAGAGATCGGATGGCCCTGAGCCCCCTCAGACTCCCACAGCGCCTCCCTCAGTATGTCCCGGGGGACCCGGTCGTACGCCTTCTCCAAATCCTCAAAACTCATATGGGCATACCACCAGGCCCCCTCCAGGATCCTTGCGAGAGGAAAAAGCTGGTCCATGGTTCCACGCCCGTAACGGATCTGCATTGTTCCTCTTCAATCTGAGGTTCGCCTATCGGCTGAACCCTCCTTTCCACCACCATGGAGTAGACTGTTCCAGAGAAGCTGTAATTGGCAGCTCTCTGGTACCCCTACTTGAACAGGGGAACCACCACCCCGGTCTGCCACTCCTTCGGCACTGTCCCAGACCCCCACGCAATGTTACAGAGGCATTTCAACCAAGACAGCCCCTTCACACCCACAGCTTTCAGCATTTCTGGGTGGATCTCATCAATCCCTGGGGCTTTGCCACTGTGGAGTTGGTTGACTACTTCAGTGACTTCCTACAGGCAGATTGATACCAGTCCCCCCTCAGCCTCCACCATAGAGTGGGTTTTAGTCGGATTCAGGAGTTCCTAAACTGCTCCTTCCACCGTCCGATAACCTCTTCGATTGAGGTCAACAGGGTGCCACCCTTACAGTACACAGCTTGGATGCTAGCTCCGACATGGCAGAGGCTGCGGCACTTTGTGCCTGTTGATATCCTGCCTAGCATGTTCCAGAAGGCCTCCATCTTCAGTCGGACGGCTTCCCTGACCACCGGTGTTCCCTATATATACATATATATATATATATATATATGTATATATAGGGAACACCGGTATATATATACACATCGGATCGGATGTGTCCGCATGCACATCATATTTGTTTTATTTTATTTTACATTACTCATTCTCCATCAGCAGCTCTCTGATTCCATGTTTACTTTTTCATATTGGAAAGAATGAGCACCCTCCTCATTGTATTTGTTTCTTAGTTTCTTGGTGTGTAATTTCTGTTAAACAAATATTTGCTAAAGAAACTACTTTTTCTACTTTGAGTGCACAATAAAAACGTAAACTGATCTAATTAAAATATGCACACAAACGTTGGCAGTACCCCAACCTTTTTTTAAAACTATTCAGGGGCAGCAGAGGATATGGAGATATCCAGCACTGGAGAAAGGAGTGGAGATATACTTTTATTAATGACCTTGGACAAGGCTGCAGTGAAAATGCAACACAGAGGGCAGGTTTAACTGACAACACCTTCCTTTTATTATTCGTACTTTTCACAGAATTTGTGCTTGAACTATTTCTTTTGACTGTTGGACGACTGTTGTTTCTATGGGGCCGAGGCTCAACAGAAGCGTCATACTGAGAAGGGAAAGGTCCAGATTCTTTGGAGGGGAGTAGACATGTTGATTTTACTCCGAATTGTTATTCACATAAATAAATAGTGAAGAGTAAGATTTTGTGTTGCTTACTCTTTGTAGCTCGATAAGAAACCAGTAAAAATCTGTGATTTACACAAAGAAATTCTACAACCATTTGGGAAATGGAAAGCTTGTCTTGTGCATTGACATCCATAATAACTATAATCAGCTAACATTGTTGTTACTTTTCCTTGTTATTTAATTTCAATTTCAAAAGTGAGGGAATTTCCCCACATATGCAAACGACTCGCGAAAATGATCTTTCCGGGAATTTATATTTAAAGCAACCGACCGCCGTACGTCCATGGATTCCATCTGTGCTATTCTATGTTCAGAATTGCCCATCAAAGTTTATTTTAAAATGCTCTGCATCCTCTTCTTCCTTGAATAAAACATCTATCTAACATCCTCTGAGTGGTGGAATAATATGTTGCATATATAAACATAGATTACTGGAGCCCCTGCAACAAGCATTCCTTCACCCTCAGTGCAGCTCCTGGTCCTGGAGAGCACTACGAAAGAAAAAGAAATGAAGAGAGAACTGACTCCACATACGGCTGGCTTTTTCTAATAAGAAATGATAAATAAAGTATAAAAGATTGTTTTCCTCCAAACCTTTAGTGGCTAGTTAAGCTTCATGAGAGGCACATTTTACAAGCAGAAAAGACATGGTTTTGATAAAAAAATAACTCCTTCTCCAACTTGGACTTCAGTCAACATGTCATTTACTTCACTAAAAACTAAGGTGGGCTTAAATTAAGCATTACTTTCAAAGAGCCCCATAGCTTAAAGGAGAACTGTTGTGTAAAATGGATCTGGGATATGTTTAGTATGATAACGAGTTTGAACGTTTGATATAGAGCAAAATAAATCATATACGACGCGAAGCTAAGTTAGATGTTTTTAGCCGATTCAACCAAATGCTATAATGCTATATGTTTGAGTGGCATCTGGTCATGTAAAAATGAAATCGCATATATATCATGACATATACATCGAGGCATTGACAACTTTGTGTACAGACCAAGTGAACAGATTGTTTATTAAAAAGCATATTTTATACACACAAAACCTTCAGTTGTTCACCCGTCGATGCCATGTCTACTTTGAGGCTGGATCAGTCGATTGACGAACACAGAGCAAGCGTGCACACACACCCCTTAGTCAGGTGTGTGCGTGAGCGAGTACGCTTGCTCTGTGTTCTGTGTACTGTATAATTGTCTTTTTTAAGGGAGGTTGATTCAAATTGATCACAAACTAAATAATATGTGTGAAATAATTTCAAACGGTGTAGTTTCATACAGGGGTCGTATCTAGCCACTAAACTGCATCACATTCAATAGTCAGACGCAGTATTTTTGTGCCATGAGTTGCGGTCCTGAAACGGCCTGTGACAATCAAGTGATAAGACATTACACTTCAGCCTTTTGAATGTATGTTGCAACCTGCAAATATACTTCAACAGGATTGCTGAAGCAATCCTCACCTTGTGGGAACAAGATCTGATTGATTAGTCACTGAACACTTTAATTCCTCTGCCATTTGGGCACTTCCAGTCTAGTGAGTTCAACGTTTTCTCAAGAATGTTGTTTTGTTCTTTGTTTGTTTGAAATAATCGAAGCCTATACCACCAGCCCTGTCTCTGTTAGTGTCTGGGACACTAACAGACACTGTCTGTTTCTGGAAGCAACAACATAACAGGAATTTCACATCCATTACTTTTCCACACTGGCAGAGAGATGGATTATGTTGTCTGTGCCAAAAAGAGCAGCTCATGACTGACTGACAGCCCACTACCCTCTAGGGGGAATCCTCTGGCAGACTCGGATGTCCGTCTCTGCCATACCTAGAGGTATTATGCGTCCCTCACCTCTTGTCCTTCACCTCTTAGCTGTTCTCCTGGACCTCAACTCTCAGCTGGTTCATTGCAGTCCTAGCCTAGTTTCTGAGCCCAGCATGCCCTACTCCTGCAAGGTGGTGAGTACCTATTGAGACTGACGATGAATTGCTTCCCACCCTGGTGAGTGACAGGTTGAATTGACTCACAAACAGGGGTGCAGTACAAAACTCTGGGCCCTATTCAAAAGCAATCTCTGTGGGCCCCCGTCCTCTCTTGATCCATGCATCTCGCGCAAACAAATACGAATAATTCATCAAACAATTGTATCATGGTAAGTAAATAATATACAGATGTGATATATGTGCCTCGACAGTTTAAAATCTCACCACATTTTAAATGTCCTTATCAACAAACTGGATCCTACAATTACGTTAACGTGGTCAATAAGGCTTGCTTTAAGCATCATGCTTAAGATAACTATTCCTTGCAGTGTCATGTTCTTTGGATAAATACTAATTGGAGTATCATACATTACAGTATTTTTATGTTAATTGATTGACTCATGTTATACAGTTATTCCCCAAAGATTATTGGACCATTCTTAAACCATTGTGATCCCCTTTCTTCAGTTAGGAGTTGTTATTCCCTCAGCTGGCTGTTTTCTCTTTCTGATCTTTCTTGTCTTCTGACCCGTTTCCTATCTCGCCCAATCCTTGTGCAGGGATGGGACTAAACCATTTTGGGACTTTTTTAAAGGGTGACAGTGAGTCCCCACAATTGTGTTTTATATACAAAGGTTCAAGCCAACATTAGCCACATTCGTTTCTTAAAAAACAGAAACGAAAGTACATTTTTGAAGGCAGGTTTTTCAAGGGCCTTACCCCAATTGGGGTTAAGTGTGCTTGAGGGAGATTCACCAAGATTTTAAGCCTTCAGACCATGGAGATTATGTTAACCAATGTTTATGCTTGAAAAACAGTAGTAGAGAAAAACAGAAGTTGAGTAGAGTGTTTCTTGGTTGGTACTTTTCCACTATTATGGTCCTTGGGAATGATCTGGGGAATCTTCCTTTTTAAGAGTGTCAAGAAATTACTGTTTTTTTTCAGGGAGAGTTAGAATATTTTAACAAAGTCAGTGAAATTAATTCATTTTACCATCTGGGGACAGGGCACAAATTCCATAGACCCGAATAAAATAATGTAATGTTGCTCGTGAAATCCATCTGATCGAATGCTTTATTTGTTTGAGGATATTCTCACAACCATTAAAAACAACTAACTTGCATTTACAAATCCACAGACATTTGATTTGCGAGATGTCCAATTGTCTGGTTTTGAGAGCCTATCTGACCTCCAAGCTGACCTCAGGCTCAGACCTCAGGCTCAACATCGCTCTCTGAAGACCCCGCCCATTTGGCAGGCTCAACATTCATTGGCTTGTTGCTACTCTATGCCATTGCAGATTCATTCATCTGCCATTGCAGATGAATCAAGATTCTAATGAATAAAAAATAGCTTTCACTAAAATTAGAAAGAATAAGTTATCCCGTCCTGGAAAAATGTCAACTTTGTATATCATTTGAAAGCACCAATTTGAAAGCACCAAGTTTGTTGTACAGGTAATAGATATCACTTTATCAAGCCAATCATTCATAAGTACATGTTTTCAAGGACCAGACTGGATGCCATAATGATACACATTGGATTCCTATAGACAGTGGCACACTTAATGATACATAAATACAGAAAAGGGTCGTAATCAAATGCAATGTGGTTTGGCGGTCATGTTAGCAGTACAGGCTCCCCTGAGAGTGGCTTTTTAAGTTGTTAACCAATTTCACCCAGTATATTCGTTGCCCTGCTTGTGCTGTCAAGATTCCCCACTGTGATGACAAAGAAAGGCCCATTCTTCCATATTACGACAGAATAATGAAGGCTCCCACAGTGAAAGCTTAACACAACCTTGTCACTTGTTTTTTTCCCCGGGATTCAGTGCTGCTCAGAGCAACTTGTCCCGAAAGTGAATGGAAATTATATGGCAGTTCTAATGAGAGCAAAGCCCGCCCCGTTTTTTTTTTATTTTAGCTCTAATGCGTTGTATGAGGTGTTAAGGTCAAAGGACGAGTCTTCATAGGCTCTGGAGACAAATGGACACCGGCATTCAGTGACAGCTGTTCACTCGTGTTTATAGATAGATTATATTAGATTACATAATGTACAGTATTATAGTACTGCAAAGGATATATCTATCATCTTATTTAGGGGAGACGGTCGCGGAGGAAAATGTCTCTTAACTCAAATCACCGCTGCTAGTTCCTAATGTCATTGTACACTCGATATTAGATATAGTGTCATTTTTACATATTTCTTTGACATTTCTACAGATGACAAGTGGTGAAAAAAAAACAACTTTACGGAAGGTAGCGGTGTGTACCCAGATTGAAAATGAATAGAAAGGGACAAATAATACTGTGTATATTTTCTGCAACCTTGAGAAACTAATTTGAGTAGAGCAGTGTAAGGGCAAGTCAAGGCAACAGTGTGTGTTGCCTTGCCAGTTTACCACTGGTACTGGGAACCCACACACTCCAACTCAACCCCACTATGCATGATATATTAGCCAGCCGCCTGGCAGGAAATGAATGCGAAGCCAATTTGCCATTGAGTGAACGTGGATGGAATAGAGGTGAGCAGTGCAGGTTGATCCCCCACTGGCTGTGAAGAGCACTCCATCCAAGGGGAGGTAGGGATTCTGGGAGGCCGGGCGGACATACTTGAGGGGGTGGTGGTTGTGGCCTACAACGCTGGAATCACAACGAACACAACCTGACCTCAGCTTGTGGTCTCCTCCATGTATAACGAGTCATTTTGAGGAGCTGTAACTATCACTCTATGTATTATTTATAGAGGGGCCTGTGTATATCTTAGAATGACCTTGATTATACATCAACTGTGTTGATGTTAAGATAAGATATGTCTTCTTTGTTTATGCATTAACATTTTTTTTCCTAAAAGGTTGTCTTTGTGAGGGGACAAGTCAAAACTGCATTGGCCTAATATTATCCACTCAAGACCCTGTAGCGAGGGCGGACAGGCAATTTAGCGAAAGGCTCCCTTCCATGTTAACACAGAGAGCAGCGAAGTTCGTTTCGCTTTTTCACAGTTTTTCATGGGTTTTCATTGACACATTGGCAAAAAGCCAGCTCACGCTGAGCGAGAGTTGAACACGGTTAAATCCCTGATGAGCTGTGCTTTGCTGTGCTGGGGAAATACAACACACATGTGGGGGAGCCCAGTAAATCTTCAAAGTGGCGCACATCTGCCATGCGTGCTATTAGGCCTACTGTAGGAAAGCTATTGCATTGAATCTAAATGCCCCCCCATCCCCTTGACCTTAATAACGTATCAATGAAACATAGTTCATTGTTTCAAAAGTTACAGAATCACACGCTTTTTGGCGACATGAATTGCGTGCATTGTGTCTGTATACACAATGTTCTTTTTTTTCTGCTGATATAATCCCGTTTTGCAAGCCTGGCTGCACAGATGTTGGGATCGTCCGCGCGGGCACGCGTAGGCATTCGCACGCACTGCAAGGTAGGAGGCGCTCGAGGGCGCACTGGCTAAAAAGGGCGCGCACGGGCAAACGCAAGGACGCACATCCACTGCCCATCCTTTCGCGCCACCACGGCGGGTTGTGTGGACGCGAGAACAGAGCGGCAGTGTGTCGGCGCAGATGCGCGGTTGCTTACCGATTGGTGAAGTGCAGTAGTAGGCTAATTTCCAAACTCTGCGTCTTCCTCGTACCATGACTATCACCAGAATCATTCTCACCCTCGCAGCTTGTCACTGAGACTACAATGCGCCGGTATGTGAGAGGCTGTGGACTGAACGGGGCTTTCGGACTCACCTGTGGAATACCGCGCGCATGATGCCTTATTTGGTTAAATCAGTTGTTCTGCTTCTGTGTCTCCTCGTGACCGGAGAGTGCAGCCGGCACCGGCATCGCGTGCGGAGATGGACTGGGACCGTGGAGACGCAGAAACACGGGACGTGAGTACA
The DNA here is from genome assembly GCA_027123715.1 of Gaidropsarus macrophthalmus. NCBI lineage: Eukaryota > Metazoa > Chordata > Actinopteri > Gadiformes > Gaidropsaridae > Gaidropsarus > Gaidropsarus macrophthalmus. Next base: position 1,245,371 of record JAOTIX010000111.1, read on the forward strand.
AACCAAAGACTTGGAAACACACCGAATTTGTATCCTAACTTAAACAAATTGGCACAAGTGTAAGAAAAGCTATACATAGAGTGGTCTTGTCCAGTGGTTCTCAACCTTTTTCTACTATAGTGTACCCACTCTGAGATATTTCTTCAGATGAGTAGACTACCCCCTTCAACGGAACAAATATTTTTTTTGCAGAAGAATAAAGATTATTAGCATAAATAATGTATGTGCGTTCAATTTGGCACACACATGACCATTAAAAGGGTGCAAATACTTACAATTTAGTATTTGCTCATGAAACGTATGTGATTATCCAGATTTAACATCTTTTATTTATGTGGGATTATTTTAGAATTTTTCATAGCCAACACTTAAAAAAGTACATTTTTAGTAATGTTCCGAGTACCCCCTGCAGTATTCCAAAGTACCCCTAGGGGTACGCGTACCCCCATTTGAGAACAACTGGCCGGGTGCATGACTTCTCCTGGCTGTCATAAAGTGCTGTTAAATTATCTTTTTTTTTTTTTTAAATGATCATGTCCCCAATGTATTTTATCAATAAGGTGACCGTAGGTGCAATGGGCCCTAGGGCCATGTAGAACTACTGAAAAGCAAGGGCTATGGACATTGGGGTTTTTGCTACTAGTTAAAACCTACGAATAACTGACTAGCGTGCCATTGTGCGTTATGCCAATCCGTGATCCGGAATGTTCAACGTCAGATCTACCAAACATGTAAAGTCTTCAACATTTTAGGGCTGTTATAAATGTATATAGGTCACCATTTTTTAAAAGAAAAATTATTTCAGAACGTCATGTTTCATGCGTGTGACTAGACGTAGTTTGATCAGATGTGATTAGGGATGAATTTGGCCCAATTCACGAGTCACTAACTAACAGACAGAAAGAGAGAAATATAAACTCCATAGCAGATTTAATGGATGACAGACTGGGGCTTTTACCTTTTGCTCTGATCTGATTATTACCTTCTGCGTCATCACTATCACATGCAATTATGGCACATCTCCTGTCGGGTTCTCTCGCTGTCTCTCTCTTTCTCTGTCTCACTCGCTCTCTCACCCACATCCGGATGTGAGGTTTTATCTGTGCTCCTGTGTTGTATCTCTGGATGATGCGACGATGAGTGCAGTTGTATATTGTATAGCAGGGACAGGATATGCAGCTCAGGTATCAGATGGAAAAGTAATAATACGGAGGGATAGCATCTGAACACAGGCTCCATTCGGGCTCCACAGGGATGCCTGTTTGAGGCTTTTGTCGCATGCTGTTACCCTCAATTGAACACAGCCCCTGTTAGACATTCAACTCCGTGAGACCCCTCACAAACTATTTGCCATTGGTGAAAAACATTACATGCTTCATGTGATACTCGACGCTGGCACACCCCACAGAGGACAAAAACACAAGCAACCCTTCTGAGTCAGAAGCGTTGCATTGCTGAGGTTTTTTTCCTCCACCAGACTCTCAGTAGGCTCTCAGCAGGGGACAATCTGATTTTCTATTCTGCCCCCATTTCTTTCTGACTGTAGTTCCTTGACCAAGAAGCCCCCGGATGTGACCAAGTCTCGCAAGCCCAAGACAGAGAACCTCCTCAAAGTAGATGATCATGACTTCACCATGAGGCCCGCGTTCGGAGGTATGTATTATCGGACAATGACCGAGTCTGACCACCATCGGTTTGGAGCATGGGTGCTGTTCGCTGTTGCGTGAAATACATTGGACTGCAGTATTTTTGACCCCATACCCAGCTGTGATGACCTAGCCGCCAGTCATTGTGTTCACGAGAAGCATTATATATGAGATTTCGCTCTTCCTCCGACATGGCCTTTCATAGCCAAGAAAATGTTGGAGTTCCTGGAAAAAAAAACGTGCAAACCTTGAGAGATAAAGGAGACAGAGAAAAGGAGATTGAAAAAATTAACAAATGCACTCCCAGCTTGCGATTAAAAAATCTTCATTGCTCGAAGAAAGAACAGTTTTTTCAAGCCCAACTCCCTTGAGTCTAAAAAAACCTGCCTGCTTCTCTGCATATCTTCTACTAGCCTCCAGCATGTGTAGGTTCTTTGATGTGCTCTGGGTGTTGAAACAGGTGTCAGTCTGCAAAGTTCCTACCATCCTCTGACCAACACAGCTGTAGCGAACACTTTATTTTTACACTTCATGTCACAACAATGAAAGCCTGCAACATATAATTTGGCTGTGTTCCACAAGTGTATGCACACACCTCATCGGGTGTTCATAGTTGACCTTGTCTTGTTATCTGTTATATAATCTCTCCATCCTACAGAGTACCTTTAGATTTATGATTTGAAAAATGGTTTGAACAGTACAGAAATGGAACTCAGTATAAAAATGAAAAATCTAATCAGAGGAAGAGAATGTCTCCCAATGTCAAATAATGATGAAGTTTTGAAAATAACTACATGCTAAATAAGGTTCAACCACAGCTACTTAAAATAATAATTTTATACACAGACAACCCTTGACAAAAACAGGGTAAATCTTCGGTAATGGCTTATTAAACTCACGCAGATACACTCCTTTATTAAAGGTCCAATTCGAATTTAATCAAAATCTGAAGAAAAGATGTTGCATGAAGCGGTGGCGTGATCCATGACTTGGAATTATTTTGCTTTGGTTTTGATTGCAGTTTAGGAGAGAAAACACATTGCTTGTTGTTCCTTCTCACCCAGCAAGGCATTAGCTTAGAGAGGTAACAAGCCCTCTATTTTCACCATCCACCTATCGTGGAAGACCTTGTAGGTGCAGATTACGTGCAGCATGCCAAGATGAGAGTCGAATCAGAGGCTTGCGTCAGAAATTGGGCACTCCTGCGCTGTTGTGCAACGGGTAGCGTGTGAAGCCTATCAGAGGAACAATTGTTCTTCTGTAGTGGTTGCACACATTTCTGCACCAGGCTTTCAAGTGTCCTTAAAAGACCTCGCCTGGCCCTAAAACCCTAAACATTTTGCCATGTGAGGTGAAGCATTACTGAACTGCTCAGAGATCTAGAGTTTGTGTTAGCAAACACGCGGTTGCAATGTTCATGCTGAATGCCACCTAGCTGCCACACTACACCTAGTTGTGAATGTTAGGCCTGTCTAGGCACAAGGAAGCTGGGTGGTAATGATGGAGGCCAGTATTTTATACAGTTTGTACAAGTTATTCCTCAATGCACAGGTGTGCAGCCTCACCGAGCACCAGAGTCTCATCTGTCTTCACCTGTCTCGTGACAGGTGAAGCTGCATAAACCAGCCATCATCCATGCACACTCAGTTGGGATTAGGTTTAAGTGAGAAAAAGTCACAATTGTCCTTTTTCCGCTCTGAAGTTGTGATTGATCGATACAGAAATATGCTGTTGTAGACCTGATGGAACAGTTATGTTGGTGTTTGCAGCAAACAGGGCACAACTATTCTATAAACTGCTGCACACTAAACATATGATATTTCCCATTCAGACCATTTGAACACCTACTGCTGTGGTCACGGGGAGGGGGTGGGGCCTAGTTCGCGAACTGATTGATCTTTACCCTGAATGACTTGCTGGAGCGGCGCATTATTAAGTAGTTGCCCGAGCAGTTGTCAGACACACGTTTTAGAATGTGTGTTCCTTTAAATGTATTTATAAATGGGACCGCCAGAAGGCACTGGCAGAATATAGATGGATGGTTTGGCTGTTCTGCTTAATCTGCAGTATAAAATAACACTTTAAACCTTGTTGCTAATCCATGTGCGGTAGGCGTGGGCCCTGGCAGGGGATTCCCCCCCCCCCACCCCCCACCCAAAGTGAGATCATTTGATATTGCCCACAGAGCGAGAGGCTTCATTTGTGATTGGATGCACACTGAACATTGAAGCAATGTCTGGGTTTGACCAGAAAGGATCATAAAGAATTGCAGTGCTGCATGGTCAGTGTTGCAGATTTGGTTGAGTTTACACAGTCAGAGTAAGTTCTGTGTTGCTGTGTTAACAAGCTAAAATGTACGTCCTTCAGCTGAAAAACCCGAACGAAGAACACATGCAATACGCCCACACACAGAAAGACCTTGCATCGCTCCTTCAATGAGTCTTGATGATGAGCACTGAATGGATTGGCACTGAAAGAGTTGAGGGTGCTGGCTACGTTAGAGATGAACTTGGAGATAAAAGCATGCATACAAATAGGGGGAAGGTGTCTTGAAGATCAGCATGCTAAGTAATACATCTCAGGTTGATCCTGAGTAACCCCCTCTTCCTTTTGACAAAAGATGAATGAGAAAGCAGCATACAGTTTTATAGCAAGGGGACACACTGGAGTGTGAGAACATGCTCTGGATGTTTAAGTGCTCGAGGTATGCTCAGTAAATACAGTTTTTGAATTGCGTACGTACCTTGGATGTGGGACTAAAGGGTGAATATTACAATAATATAGAACAGCCAACGTCAGCTCCATTGTTTAAAATTGGGTCATTTTATTTTTTCCTTTTATTCCCCTTCAAGTTCTCTAACAATGCCCACTGACGATAAGTGGAGGCAAACAATATCATGCCCCTCAAGTCCAATAACATGGCAATATTATAACCTTGAGACATACATAGGGACAGTGTTTGTGGCTGTCATTAGTTTGATGTTGTGACTGTAGAGATTCAATTATGAGATTGTATCAAACCATGTCACTTCAAAGGAAAGGGTGGAATAATCCATTGACTTTCTGCTCATTGATGTGTCTGTAACATTTCTACCCAAATGAATACCGTGTCACTCTCTACTGTGGGCTCATAATGCAATGCCATTATCTACTGGCACGAGATATCCTAGGACTTCAACTGATGAAAAGCATCTGCCAACTCAAAATGTCAAGCAGCAGTCGCTCATCTCTGGCCTCAGCCCAGTGCAATGAATTGACATGTTAACCCATGTGATTGCATGGAGCTGTGAGTGAGAGGGAGTCGAGGCTGAAGGGACATTTTATAACAGAGTTATCTGGGCTGCATTTTGTTTTATTTGGCATTCATGGCTAAAGCTTTACAGCGCTTGCTGATGGATGGGTAAAAAGCCTGCCAGATGTCTCCTAGAGATGCAGGCTTAATTTGTAGTGCCTGAAATAGCAGCAGTGGCATCAGCAGTGGCATCAGCAGTGGCATCAGCAGCGGCTGCGGTGAGCCAGTGTTCTTAGATCATTTAGCCGGGCGTTGTGAGCGTTTGCGCAGAGCCCAGCTTTGCCTTGTGGCAGGGCCCCTCCCCTCCCTTTTCCACCCCAGCCTGGCGAGTTATGATGAGGAGATTACACTGGCAGAGGCTCCTCGTGCTTATGGGTTAGATAAGAGCATGGGCACCAATCTGTTAAACGTCAAGACAGCTGTTACCATATAAATGACACTTTGCTCCCAAAACCGGATGAGAGAGGACTTCCCCAGAGGGAAAGTAGGTGGAGGCAAATGAGGGGATCATTCCCTTCCACAAAATCACATCCGTAAAAAACCATCCTGTCAGACTTCGTCTTGCCTTTTCCTTCCTCCTCCACGACAGATCTGGTCGTAGCAGTTCAAGCTTTCGCAGCATCACAAGACAAGTCCATCTGCTCTTCAGTATCAGAGTCACCAGTAGTGATGACAGATTGAATTCATGAATCTTGCTTTTGAAGAGAAATACATACATCTTGCAGTGTGCAAAAGTAGGTCTACTTCTACTTCTATGGCAAATATAATATTAATATTATATATATATACATATATATATATTGTTGGATCAGTTTTACTGACAGAAAACATTTTGATGGATGGTGTTAGTAGAAAAAAGATTGCATTGTTGCATTTTCATTCCAAAGAAGTAGCAGTCTTCTAGTATCGATAGCCTCAACACTATGTCACCAGAGTATAGATTTACAAATGCATTTCTATTGTGGAGAGGGTTTCGTTGCTGGTGTATGGTCCTCCCACAAGTCCCATTGCCTGTGATTTAAATTAGTGACTACATTGAGTAAATGAGAATTAATGAAGGAATAAAGCATCCACAACATATAGTTTGAAGGAACATAACTTCAACTCTGATGCAGGTGGAGTATGGAGGATCCCCCAGGCACAATCTGTCTGAGTATCACAAGTCATCAGTAATCATACAAATATTCCACCATCAAACCTGCACAGACAATAATAATGACATGACCGTGAATGGGTGTTCTATGAAGCACATACTGTATATAGTTGAGGGGCAGCAGTAGCTCAGGGGGTAGAGCTGCTTGTTCGGTAACTGGAAGGTCGCCGGTTCGAACCCCACCGGCTCCTCCTAGCTGAGTGCTGAGGTGTCCCTGAACAAGACACCCAACCCCTACCTGTTCCCGGCATGCTGGCTG
>JAOTIX010000111.1:1254323-1266567 GCA_027123715.1 Gaidropsarus macrophthalmus
GGGGTTAGGTGCCTTGCTTAAGGGCACTTCAGCCGTGGATATTGAGAGGGGGAAAGCTCTGTTCAGTCACCCTCCCCCACCCACATTTTTCCCCTCTGGTCCCGGGAATCGAACCTGCAACCCACCAAGCACAAGCCCGGCTCCCTAGCCAGAGATTTATGCATTGTATGGCAAAGCTCAAAGACCCCTCTACATTTTGCTTTGCACTGCCCCAAATGTGAATTCAAAACCATGTAAGAAAGAAGTCTGTCACCTCCAAAACCTCAGTTGGCATATTTCAGTGTAACAAGGTCAGCTGTGGTAACTATCTCTGCTGTTGTCTGTGAATTGAAAAAAAAAAAGCCTGGAGAGAGCCACAACTGCTTACTCAAACTCAAACACAAATTACACCTTTTGAAAGGGGTGCTGGGGAATAAGTGGTCATATTTACGATATAATGTGTACGATAGGAGCCACACTTCACTATGTTCCATTGCTTAAACAATCAACCATCATTCCCCTAATGGCATAAAGAACTCCGATATAATCTCTCCTTTAGCGTCCCTGCTAATCTTTTGAGGATTACAATACTGCTGTATATCTATGAACACATATCACTTCTAAAGATTTTCTTTTGGTTTTCTGTGCATAATAACAGACGGTCTGTAACTCTAGTTATTAGCACAGATCAGGCTGGCATTAAAGGCTTGTGTCAAATGGAATGCTCAGTGTGGTTGACAAGTGGCATCATTCTTTCAACAGCTCAATGACAACCATCGCTGAGAGTGAATGAAATAAAGAGCCAATTTAAAGTTGCTCACTGATGCCACTTTTGAGTATGTGAGTAGCAACAATGTTAGATGACTGAAATGTGCTCAATTGCTGAAACTAATGCCTTTTTTTGTATGTTTCTTTGTCCAGGGCCAGCAATCCCTGTAGGAGTGGACGTACAGGTGGAGAGTTTAGACAGCATCTCTGAAGTAGACATGGTAAGGACCACTGCCGTGCTGCTACGCACAGGCGCTCCCATTTAGGTTTCTGCTCTGGTCTTAAGCCAATCATTGAAGCGAGTGATTCGAAGTTCAAAGTTCAAAGTATACTTTGATGTCAAGGCAAGGAAAGCGCATTAACAGAGTCAAGGTACTGGCCCATGACAAGAACCTCTCAGTCAATCACAATCAGCAGCCAATCAGCAACAGCGGCCAATCAGCATACGAATGATATTGAATTCTCTGTCTCTTACCGAGGAAACCCTTTTTAGTCTGAAACATGCAAATTCAATCGTCTTTTTTTCCTTCAGTATATCTTCACTACTGAATGCAGTAGTGAATACATGACAATTTTCTTTAGCATTCAGTGCTCTGTAATTCAACATTTGCATATTGTTATTATTCTAATCTGTATATATATATATATAAATATATAAATAATATATAATAATAACACAGTGATCCATCCAGTAATCATTGCGTCATTAGTTTATATTGATAGCTGAGGTAAACATTTACCTTTTGTTCATATAACAATGTTAACAGATGTTGATGTGAATACTACAGTACAGCAAGGACTGCATATTGTAAAGGAGAGTAACCCGACGCAAACTAAAATGCTTTTCCAATGGTAATGAGACCATATTAACATGAAATGAAGGCAACATCCTTCTAAATCGTCTTATATCTTAATAATGTTCAGGGTTTTCTGCCAAACTCAAAACAGTGTGGTAAATAATTAATTTAGTTTATGTATTTATATTTCCTATTAATTATACATACATATTTTATTAATCAACAATTCTTAACTGAGCAAAAAAGGATCAGGAATACATGGAGCAGTTCAAAGTATTGTTGTTGAAACGGTACCATTTCTAATATAAGTTGTGAATTTTGCCGTTTCCCAAGGATTTCACCATGACGCTGTACCTGCGTCACTACTGGAAGGACGAGCGTCTGTCGTTCACTAGCAGCACCAACAAGAGCATGACGTTCGACGGACGCCTGGTCAAGAAGATCTGGGTGCCCGACGTCTTCTTCGTTCACTCCAAACGGTCATTCATCCACGACACCACCACGGACAACATCATGCTCCGCGTCTTCCCCGACGGACACGTCCTTTACAGCCTGAGGTAGGTGCGGGGCCGTGTTTATTGAGGCTGTAATTGAACCATTATTTTTTAAAGAAACCCTGCATGCCATTGTCCTCGTATTCCTGTCATTTTCAGCTGCCAGGAATCCGATATACACTGTCAGACCCAAACGAGAGAACGGATCATGTCAAATCTATCGTTACGGGGAGACTAATGAAAGAAAGAATCATTCTTGGCATTTTATTTGTACACCGGGTCATACAAAGGTAAAAACTGGAAACTAAATCCTTGCCAGCTAAAGTTGTGCAATGGATTGTTATCGTTATGCTTTATAACACATAACAAAATATATATTACAGCAATCCAAGTGCTGAATAATGATGCTCTTTTGTAGGTATTTCACAGAACAATGTTACCAACATGTGAACATGTCACCAAAACCTTATTTGGTTCCAAATTGAGCATAATGGATGCGTCACCAAAAGAAGGAACTTTGTAGGACTATGACCCGTACCGACTTCCAGCCATGGTGTGAGGCGGCCCACGCTGTACATGTGGCCTACAGATCATTTAGTTTGCTTATTATTTTTTGGATCATCACAATCATATCACAATCATATCTCAATCACATCACAATCACAATGCATTTTCCTTGAACAAAGGCTTTTTCTTTCAGAGGGCTACATGTTAAAGGCAATTTTGTTAAAAATAAAAAATTAAAAAAAAAATAGCATTTAAGAGTGAGCACCAAAAGTAAAACAAAAACATTGGAAATCGATGAGTAGTTAGAGTGTGAAATGTCTGTTTCGTAATGTCAGTCAGAAGCCCAGCTGTTTTATCTGCAAAGAGGCTATGGCAGTAATCAAATAATACAATATGAGAAAGCACTTCACACCGTATCAGGCCAAATGCCCAGCGGCATGGTCTCCCTCGGTGTTCCATCGATTAGTTTGTAAAAAAAATTCAAAACAAGTCAGGAACAATTCACTGATTCTGAAAGTGAAAACAGCATTCTAGCTGTCCCTGAAAAGTATCCAATGGGAGGATTTGACAATGGGTTTAGGCAGACAAAGATGCTCCAACCATGCAAATCTTAGGAAAAGACAGACGGGGTGATTGCTGCTTTTGTTGTTGTTTTTCAAAAGATGTGCTTGGATTTCTGTTCAATCAAGCAACAGGATCTCTGGTTGCTTGCTGTTTGTATATCTGGCCATTCTGTTGAAGGTTAATAATAAGATGATCAGGTGTTGCAGGATTGCTTCATGACTGAGGCCATTTTGATTGTTAATTTGAATAATATGAATGAAATGAACAACGAGAGTACTTGTAGCACATTGTTGCATGGTTGATGTTGAAAGGTTCAATGTCTGGTGATCTGATAGAATAATTAAATGATTTTGATTTCAGCTTTTGAGGTGAAGTGATTTATTGAACAATATAATATAATAACACAGGTCTAGGTAGAAAGGAATTACTGTACAGCAATATTTTGTGTTAGACATACGAATTGTTAACAACTGTTATTTGTGGTCAGTGTAAATAGTATTCAGGGTTATTTGAAATGTTCCTGTGCTTGAAGAAAATACTCACTACCCTTTACTCATTATCATCTCTTCAGGCCCCATTAAAGGTTGTATCAGCGATTCTAGGCCAAAACATAAATGGTCACGTTCATCTGATCTTTCCTCACGATCCGCTAGCTGCCCGCCCCGTGAGCAGGCCGTCAAAAAAACACGTCTCTGTAGGCAGCCTACGCTCCGAGATCGGAGATTGTATCAGCGATTCTGCCGTTTGTTTTTGTGTCTCGGAACATAGGTTGCCTACAGAGACGTATTGTTTTGCTGCATAATTGCTGATACAAGTCACACCTTAAAGGCCTATGCTCCGAGATCGTAAACAAAAACAAATGGCATGAGTAAAAAAAACGGCAGAATCACTGATCCAACCTTTAATTAAAGGGGTTTACTCTCAGGTGACCTGTAGATATGTGCCTCTGAACGGTTCCACACTTTCTGTACAAATGAAATTAAGTACGACGGTCTGGTAGGACCAGGCTAGTTTGGAGCCAGTATCCAACGGTCAAAACTCATTGCTCCTATATGATTGTATGTCATTTGTATGATTATTAATTCATTGTTTTTTGTTCATGAATGGATATGGTTGAATGAATTATGTCATAATGTATCACTCTCCTTATTTGCTTAGACCGAGCTCTCCTGCTATTGGTCATAAGTGTATGCAAATGATATTCAGCGGTACAATTTAAGTAATTTATTTCTGTTGGATGGTAATGGGAAAGTCCTTGATGTTAAAGGTGCCTAATGCAGCTAATCCCAAGTATTTTACATTATTAACATTTGGCTGATTGCTATGTTATATATCTTATTCATACAATTCTGCTTTTGCATATACCTGTTTTTGCATATACAGTACCTCAGTATTGCAACACAGTACCTGTATTGTGCAAAGTCCAAAAGCAAACACTTCAGTCTGGCCGCCTTCATAGGATATTTGATCCAAATGACCTTTATTGCTGAAACAAATTAAGTTGTTATCTGTAACGCAATTTTCTGCAACAGTTTTCATCTTTGTCACTTAATAATTGTCCAGTAACTTGTGATGTAACTTGATTGTTGATTTGTGATGTAGTGATGTAACAAAGAAAAAACACATCACAGAGATGCAAAACCAACAAAAGATATATTTTGTTCAGACTCATGAAGAACAAATCATGAAGAAACAAAACAAAAAACATTTTGCAAGCATTTGTTGTCAAAGACTTCAAACAGGTTCAGGCATTGAAAAATTGCCTCAGATACATTTAATAAATACGAATAGCCCCCAGGGTAACAAAGTAATAAGATACTACTGTGTAGATATGCGGGGGTATATATTTCGCTAAAAGTAGTGTGACATTCAAAGAGCACGAAACACATTATTCTGTTCTATTCGAAATTAACAATTAATAAATATGCTGTGTGTGTGTGTGTGTGTGCGCACGTACATGTGTGCATGTTTGTGTGTGCGCCTCTAGTAATCCCACCACCATCAGCTCATGGTCTTCCACAGCCCTCCCCTGTGCGATGCCTTGTGTTGGTCGTTGTTCATTGCTCTCCATGCTTCTCAGGGTGACCGTGACAGCAGCATGCAACATGGACTTCAGTCGCTTCCCTCTGGACTCCCAGACATGCTCGCTGGAGTTGGAGAGTTGTGAGTATATTTCAGCACATGATATTAGTCAATATTGCATTTTTTTTTTTATTGTATAACACACAAGGTAGAGTGAAATAGTTTCTCTGCATTTAAGCCATCACCTGTACGACACAGCACACACACACTGTGCAGGGAGCAGTGGGCAGCCGCGGTGCAGCGACCGGGGAGCAGTGTTTGGGGGTTAGGTGCCTTGCTCAAGGACACTTCAGCCGTGGATCTTGAGAGGGGGAAAGCTCTGTTCAGTCACCCTCCCCCACCCACATTTTTTTCTCCCTCTGGTCCCGGGAATCGAACCTGCGACCCCACCGAGCACAAGCCGGGCTCCCAGGCCATTAGGCCACGGCTCCCCTATAAATTACATGAATCTGAATCTGTTCTAGTCAGTCCATGGGAATTTGCTGAATCAGACGCAGACTGTTCTAACTACCAGAAATCATCCACTTGGCTCACATGTCAAATAATCACTAACTAGTTATAAGGGGGAATACACCATATTGCATATCATATGAAAAAAATGAGGCAATGAAGTAGCACATACGCAACTATACATGTTCTGCCCAAATGGGGTGGATCAGTAAGACATTTATCACATGAAGTTTTGACAGATGGTTAAATTATCAGGAATTCATTTGATAACACATGATATGAATTGCTTCAACCTCAAAGTCCAAAGTCAAATTCAGCTTCATTGTCAATTTGTACCATCCATACAAATGAACTGAGAAGATGTTTCTCACTATGGGAGACATAAATTGCACAGGCACGAAAGATAAGACAAGATATATCCTAACATTAAGTTAACTAATGAAGTTCACACTATTGACTACTAAATATACTAAAAATAAAGTAAACTCAATTAATTAAATATCAAAGTCTCCCAGAAGTACGCGGTAGCAGCCGAAGTTTCTGTATAAACAGTGTAAGCACTGGAACAGCAGCAAATTCAACATTTGCACAGTCGAGATCGTGTGGGGCTTGGGCATTTCATCAATCACATTAACTCTGCAGTGCACTTATGTTGTTAATCACCAGCATGCACATTGACTAAACTGTGACGTGGGAGGCATGATATCGTGAAAGGGGATAACAGAGAGACACACGAGAGAGAAAGCGAGGGGGTGGGTGGTGGGGGGGGGCAGAGTACATAGGGTCATGCATCTCTTGATATGTTCCAAATGCATCTGTAGGCCAGTCAGGGTTAATTGGGATTTAGAACAGGCATATCCCTCAAGAGCTGATATCATAAACCAGCGAGTGGCCTTCCCATGGTACACCTGGTGGTTGAAGTCACCAGGGACACAGATTAGTGAATCAGTGTTCCGTGCTATACAACAATTCATTCACAATGTCTCCTCACAGCCCCCATTTAGGCATTTGAAAGATTGGAGTCCTTCGAATGGAAAGAAATTGCCTCTCTTTTTCATCGTATCTCTAAATATAGAATCTCCAAAGTGGTGCTGATTGGGGGGGTTGTTTTGCACTGTTAAGCACTTGAAAATCATTCCACTTGAACTCGTTTTTCACCCCACCAATTACATGTGAAATCATAATCGAACCTGTCCTGCACTTTTAACTGCTTGGATTTTGAAAAGATAATTTCTCTGTTCATAGAAAGATATATATATATATATTTATGGGAACAATTTGATGAATTGATTTTGAATTTGTGGAGTCATGATACGACTCAAAATGTAATCTTGAAAAAATGGGTCTAATGAGATGCTCTCTTCAGTACGTAGGGTAACTGGGATCTACTTCAGTGTGCAATTTGTGTATACAGTTATGTTTTTTTGTATTTTAAAAAACTACATCAACTGATTCCAATAATGTAAACACATTGTCAAACCATCGATTATCGTAAACAATGATAATTTACTTTTGAAGGTTGTGAATAGATTCATAATCATCCCCCAAATGGTCGGAAATGAGCTTGGAGCTTTCTTGAGAGTGTTACTCGTTACCAATCTGCTCACAGTTAACATTGCTGGAACATTTAACATTTTGCACTCAAATAATAGCCTGAAATGATCAAACGTCCTTTCAGGACCTTAATGTCATGTGGTTTGCACGGTGGTGTGGCAGATGCTTACACGGATGAGGACCTCATGCTGTACTGGAAGAGCGGCGACGAGTCGCTCAGCACGGACGACCGCATCTCTTTGTCTCAGTTCCTCATCCAGAAATTCCACACCACGTCGCGCTTGGCCTTCTACAGCAGCACAGGTACACAATGAAGGGAAACACTCCCTGCGTATTCTCTATGTACACACACACACACACACACACACACACACACACACACACACAGTGGATTGATATGGAGATAAAAGACATAATAGCATAGAAGTAAAGAGTCATACAACTGCTGCAGACAAAATAAAAACACAGATAATGTGTTTCTTCGCTTTCTTGATCGGTCGTAAAAAATGCACGCAAAGCGCTGAAACCTGTATTCAATTACGTTTCCAACCGTTTAAATAGCTAAACCGTTCCACTTTTATTAAGATGCAGAAATATGGACAATGGGGTTGTCACCGCCAGGGAACTCCACTGCCAGACGTTTTCGAACAACGTTGTTCACCCCCACTCCTCCCCCACTTGTATATTCTCTCCTCTCCTTTCATTGCAGGCTGGTACAACCGCTTGTACATCAACTTCACACTGCGGCGCCACATCTTCTTCTTCCTGCTGCAGACCTACTTCCCCGCCACGCTCATGGTCATGCTGTCCTGGGTGTCTTTCTGGATCGACCGTAGGGCTGTGCCGGCCCGAGTCTCCCTGGGTGCGTTTTACGCCCAGTGACGGCTTTGAGTGTTTGTTTTGCGTTTTGCATACTTGATGACGGGAATCGGATGATGATATGTTTTTGGAGGTTGATGGTGCATGGTTGAATGCTTTCGGTGCGACTTGCAGATTATGTAGCTCGGCTGAGCACTCAATCCATCAAGCACACACACACAGACACGCACATACTAGCCCATTTGCAAACACACTAATGCAAACAAACACGCACCCACCCACATATACACTCAGACACAATACATGAATTTATTATATGCATCAGGGTAACTTAATTTATTTTCATCTTCATTTCATTACTTCAATTAATTCATTTTTTTATGTCCCATCTGTTTTCTTTGTCGTTTGGGGTGAGGAGGCCTGATAATATTTAGATTGTTTACCGACACTCTTCATTTCAGCAGAGCGTCTGACAGGAAATTCATTAACCAGACAAGATATTTGACATGAGCTGTTTGGCGGTGCAGCACTAACACATCGCGCACAACATGTGTGTTTTATATCCCACCAGGCATCACAACGGTGCTCACCATGTCCACCATCATCACCGGTGTGAACGCTTCAATGCCCAGGGTGTCCTACATCAAGGCGGTGGACATCTACCTGTGGGTCAGCTTCGTCTTTGTCTTCTTGTCAGTGTTGGAGTACGCCGCGGTCAACTACCTGTCCACCGTCCAGGACCGGCGGGAACGCAAGATGAGGGAACGGGCGAGGTCACAGGTAGAAATGGCACCATGTTGGTGAAAAAGGAAATAGTGGAACAATGTATCACGTTAATAATTTCGCCGGACAAAATGTAAGTCGCTTTGGATGAAAGCGTCTGCTAAATGCCCCAAATGTAAATTTTAAAACCATGGAGGAATTATAAAACCTTGTGTACACTTTTAGTTCGAAATTTGAAAGGCATTTGTATAATTTATCTTTGCAGAGAGAGCTTCCTTCCTCCCTCCAATTGAAAGCTTTAAAGTTAGTTAGCATTCACAGTTCCACTGTAGCCACAGACGCTGATAATGATCAGGGGATGCCAATTTCCTGAATTGTTTAATGTTCAAAATCTTTTAGCTGTCTTTTGTCCTTCCAGACGTTCCAGCTTCCCCCAATAGCTTATTGAAAATGTAATTGGCTTTTCCTGCTATGGCTGATTTCATCCGTCGCCAATCCTTAACAATCCTCATCCATGATGGACACTCACCTCGCCTTTGTTTTCCTTTGTTGATACTGTGCAAGATCAGAAACTTTTCACAAAAACCACCAAAAACCGCCTCATGCCATTGCCCCATGGAAGATACTTTGTAATGTTCTGCCTGTGTCCTCTCAATTTAATCAAATACATTGCTTACAAGTTTCCCAAAACTAATTAACTTGCATCCATTACAAACGTGCTTACTGGAAACACAATATTCTATCTTTAAAGATGCTGTCAGTAAGATACAATCTAATTTTAGTGAAATTTGTCACAAATGTCATAACCAACCATCGTCTAGTTTGTAATATGTCAACAGACGCTCGCACACAGAGTAATGATAGCTCCACCACAATGCAATGTGCTCAACATCGAAGATGAAACACTGGGAGAGAGAGGGTGCAGAGACAGGAAGGGCATTCATCCTAGGTCGTTCATTATCAACATTTGGCTGTCTCCTGCCCTCGCTGCACAACTCCCAAATCTCCTTTACAGCAGTTTTAAATGTTCTCCACTACATGTCAGCAAACTCACCAAACCCTTTGATGAACCATTATGGACACGTTACACCAGGGGTCTCAAACTCGATTGACCTGGGGGCCGCTGGAGGTAGGGTCTGGGTGAGACAGGGTGGAATCAACATATTTCTTGTCAACGTTTTATAAAAATATAAAAGGCCCGCAACGACTCACGCAGCGATGCTAATTCACGTTGGCTAACTTGTCAACAAAACCCAGGGTAGCTGTTACGAGCCTGAGCTATGCTGGCCCATACGTGCAACAAAATTATATAAACGTAGTATAACTCTGCCGACTCATTGCTGTTATTTGTTTCGCTGTTTTCCGACCTTTTCCCGCCAGTCCCTGGCATGCACCTGCGGCATCTCCCACACGCGCACCATGACCATGCTGGACGGCACGTACAGTGAGGCGGACACCAACAGCCTGGCGGGCTACACCGAGGACCCCATGGGGCCCGAGGATGAGCAGGAGATGCGCGGGGTATCGGAAAAGCCCGAACACATGGTGGTGCACCTGTCGGTGAGCAGCGAGTCCACCGCCACCAAGAAGAAGAGGAGCCTTCGCGCCCTCAACATCATGCAGAACACTCACGCTATCGACAAATACTCCCGGATGTTCTTCCCCGGCTCCTACATCTTCTTCAATCTCATCTACTGGTCCGTGTATTGCTAAGCGAATTGGAATGGGGGGGTTGGGGGTGGCGGAGGCAGAGGGGAGTTATGTACCTGTGAACACAGACGTTGTCCCTGAGCGTCGACCGGAGTGCTTGTTGATGTACTTTAGGTGTATACTTTTTGGGGAGCGATGTACCCAACCGGATGCTGATGAGGCATGGCGAGCGAGAGTGGTGCACTTGCATTCAGAAGAAAGATTGCATGGAGAACCAGAGCTTTGATTTCGTTCTTTGCTTTATGCGGCACTTTGAATGTTATTCGATTCGTTTTTGATGTGGAATTCTCTTGAAAACAACACCGTGTTGCAAGCAATGTTTTTTTTTTGCCAGTTCGTACAATGTACATAGCTGCACTATTTGATACTAAAAAGTACATTGTCCTAAGACTTCTGACAATCTGCGCGTTGTTATGACAACGACTGGTAGCGTGGCATTTAAATCAGCTCAGTGTCGTGGTTCAGTAGTATGTTTGCACTTAAAGGCCGATCTAGTGTTTTTTTTGCTTTTTTTGTTACCGGTATTCTCTCTTTTTATTTAAGAAGGCCCCGTCCTTACAAAATAGAGTCCAAATCCACAGAGATGCATTGATGGCAAATATACTGTGGCAAATATACTGAAGGTGACAACCTTCAAACTTGATGAATGACTTTATTTGACTCTTCATGCTGGTCTGTGTTAAAGCTACAAATATAAAATAAAGGATCACATTAATGTACATACTGATAAAACCCAAAGTGTACTCTTTGGCCGTTGAGCCCTCTTAGACACACTTATCAAGCGATACAAATTGCAGCTTTTCAGCATTTATCTTCCAAAACATTGAATCACCATAAATGATGACTCCTTATTAAAAAAAGGTATGAATTGAAATTAAGTACGTAGGATTTTTCATGGTTGAAGGTGAAATATGTTCAACTTATATGGTTACTTTTAAGTGTTTATTTATGTTGTTTTTTTACATGAATGATGGTTTGTTATGGTTTTAAAGAACGCCTTAGTGTGGTCTGTTATAACGCTTTGTCCTGTAAGGCATAGTAGATATTAAGGAGTGAAACCATTCGAACCAAAGCAAAACATTACAATGATGCCATGAGAGAGAAGTTAAAGATGAACTCTCTGTAAAAAAAACAAGCTGGAACTCCATGAGGTGCTAAAGACTGACCAGTGATATATTAATCAGTACAACTATTCATGTAAAAGAACAAAGGACACATCTTCATGCGCATTTCCGCGATACACGGTTACGTACCATGCATAGCTTGGAAGTACAAGACTAGCACACTACAATGTTTTTTAAATGTATGTATTTGATCAATATGATAATGGGGTCTTCATTAAGGAACATGTAAAATAATGTATTTAAACAATGCACTATGTGGTACACGCACAAATCCAACTATTTTATAACGGTGATGCCTAATGAATAATTTCTACAGACAAACTGTATCATTATATCCATATTTGATACAGTAAACAATAGTTCTACAATTTATCAACTGGAGAACTAAAAAAATGCAAATAGCAAACAGTGAGAGTTGAAAACGTTATTCTGGATAATGATAATGTAAAGTCTGTGAATGAACTATTGTTGGTCTGTGGAGCAATTACTATAGGCATTCACATGTTGGGCATTGAAGACTGTTGAAATGTGTTTAATTGGAATAAAGTTAGTGAATATATTTTATGTGCCATTTCTTAAAACAGTCTTGTCGTGGTTCGTTCTTTTAAAATGGAAAGATGATGGCACAGTCGACAGAGTTTGGTACCGTGATGTTTTTATTACCACCAGAAAA
>JAOTIX010000111.1:1288858-1301864 GCA_027123715.1 Gaidropsarus macrophthalmus
AGCTTTTGTACACTGGTGTGTGTGTGTGTGTGAGAGAGTGTGTGTGTGTGTGTGTGTGTGTGTGTGTGTGTGTGTGTGTTTTTTTCACTGTGAAAAAGAAGAAAAAATATTTGTTCTTTCACACATTTATAACAAACTCCTTGTGACCTCGCTCCATATCTCTCTGTGTCTCTCTCTTCCTGGGTTAATCCCAGTTGGTGGATCAGCTTGTGAGGACAGCTTTAGTTACCTCACTCACAGGCACACACACACACACACACACACACACACATAAACACACGCACCCAACAAACCACACATGTAGACTTTTAAACTGAGTGATTCATATGTGGGGGGTCTGGGCACCGGCAACGCTAGCCGGATGCTCTTGTTCAATTGGTCACTTATCAGACTCATCACGCCACCATTCTCTCTGCATGCTGTGTCCTGCTGTGCTTTGGGGCTCTGTTTGTTTATCTTGCATGTGCCGAGTTAAGAGCATTGTGATGAGGATGCCATACACTATTATATTGTTGATCCCTACCAGTTGGTAGTTGGACATCGCCTCTCCAGACCTTTTTTAATGGTCTTCACCCGGGTGCCTTAGAGCACTGAGGTTAATTGAAACCAATGTCTTCCCCTTTAATTTGGAAATTATATCGGGTAGGGCTAATGTCGCAGTACACATGGGGTGAAGCCACAGATTGAACATTATTCACACTAATCATATTGAGCATAATGTTATATATGATATAAATGTGTATACACACACTCACGCACACACACACGCACGCACGCACGCACGCACGCACGCACGCACACGCACGCACGCGCACATAACCCAGTATATAACCCAGTGTGTCACTGCCCAGCCCTGTTGTAATGCAAATAAGCTTCCGTATGTGTGATGTGTAAACATGCCTCACTAATAATTAATTCCTTCTTCCTGTGTAGGACGACAGGATACATAAAGCAGGCGCCATGTTCTGGCCCTGATAACTGCATGGCAGGTAGAACAGCGCATGTCCTATTCTAAAGTCCTTATTCTCCTTCGGGTGAATTCAGTAAACATAGAGATTGAGAGAGATTGGATTCACTAAACATAGAGAGAGATTGTCATGTGTTATTCAATGGCTTTGATCGCCCAAAGTTGATTAATTTTGTATCAATAATGACACAAATATATTTTTAATTCCATTAAAGCAAACTAAATCTTTGCACTGATTTGCTAGTAAAATAACCTTTCTTTATCATGAGGGCTTTTAGAGTTTGTGTGTTTGAAATAGCTATAGTGATACATTATTATGTTGATTATTTCACCGGAACTGAGGGTTGAGCGGTAGCTCAGAGGGAGTTGAAAGAAACAGCGTGGAAGTGGAGAAGTTCCATGCATCGTTATTTATAATAATGGAGGTGTCTGTGAGGAAGCCAGCCCCTAACATGAAGGTTCATGTGTGGGTAGTTTCTTGAGTCATGACCCATCAAGTCAAGCGGAACATGAGAACACAAGAGGTATAGTATATAATTTGCATGGTTGGAACCACACCGGGTGTTTTACATGACATGGCTCACCACAGTGAGAATGCACTGCAACCTGAAATCTGTCATGTATCGTCACATGGCACCCATGTGGAATGCTGCTTTCCTGAAAACGACTACATCCATTCAACCACAATCACAAAACAAAGCATACTGTTTACTTTAGCAGCAGCAATGGCTTACTCATTGTCGTGTTGACACGATGACGTGGTTGGCCGTTGTTTGTGTGAGACCGCACCCCCTTTTGCCACATGAGAATGATCTACCGGTATCTCATGTTATTTCATCCCCAAGTCTGGTGAAGTCTTAACCTAACATTTCCAAAAACGCTATGAGGGGACAAATTGATGCAGTTAAATGAAAGAGATTGCACATACATTATACACAATCAAGGGCGTGTTGACAGTAGCTAAAGACCAAAGCTTTTTTCAAACTTAATTTTTAGGGTTGCAATTAATTTCTTGCTCCTGAGCCTGACTAGGCTATGTGGATGATGGGTCTTGGGCAAACTGACAACATGTTTGAAAATGATATACCTGACTGCCTTCTTGACACAAACAAATGACTACAGAATAACTTTTGCAAACAGAACGATCAGATGACTTGAATTGCCAGAGTATGACCAAAGTATCTATCCATATGTTCTAGTGAAACACTGGATAATACTGAATTCAAATTTGTTTGTTTTTGCATACATTAATTTGTATGTATTTGCATTTTGTTTGTTTATTATTTGTATATTTTTGTCTTTGAATTTGTTTGTGTACCATATTGACCTTTGATTTATGGTGCATTTGTTGATTTGTAAAAATACAGACAAGTACAAATGAAAAAGCTTATAGATTTGATTGTAATGCTGAAAGACTTTGTTGTCACTTCTCAATTTCTGCAATGCATTAAAAAAAAAAAGTTTATCTCTGGGTTATTGATAAGAGTTCAATTACCCCAGTGGCCTGATTCCAATTACATGTTAATTATTTTTCCTCACGTATATGCACTTCAGAATAACTTGTAAGAAAGTATATGCCCAACTATCCCAACCCATTACAGTTCAACTAGGCCTATACAGTTTTCATATCGTCATTCTGTTTTCAATTTGGTTGCTCTTTCAGAACAACGGCAACAGTTGCACCGGCTCGCCTGCGAGAACAGAACAGTAGCATCGACACGGCTGGTCGACCAAAGCTTTAAATCCCAGTTAGTGTGCGTCTACTACTGTATCGCTGCTGAGGCGGCCGTGGGCTTGTGTAGAAGCCCGCGCCATCCCACCACTCAAATACACCACCAACCAGGTGCTGCAGTTCTCCCGTCCCACGCTCTCCTCTCCCTCTCCCCCTCTCTCTCCTTCTCTCTCTCAACGCCACTACCCCCACCCCCCCTCTCTCACACACACACACACACACACTGCCTAGCTTGGGCAAATAGAGCTCAGACTACGTCACGGGAAGAAACTCAACGATCACAATGCACGGAGCAAATTCATCACGGCTCAAGCGTATTTGGTTCGGGTCTTCTTGATTCTTGAACACCCCACCCCCCAGACACACGCACATACACACACACGCACACGCACATACACACACACACACACACACACGCACACACTATCTTCTTCTACTGCACGCGCACACATGGCTTCCATTCGGCTACCCGCACAATAGAGTTAAAGCGGCCACAGCTCCCGCTACACCATCTCGCCTACCTCCAAAGCCGGGACACTATTTTCAACGCTTCTTCGGTCATCTTGTTACTGCAACTTTCCCCCCGGGAACAGATGGCGGGACACGAGTGGGAAGGTTGGTTCGAACGCGAGGAATTTATCGGCCAAATCAGCGACATCCGCGTGCAGAATCTCCAAGGTAAGGTCATCCGCAGGGATCGAATATCAATACATAACACATTTCGACTGCTGTTTTATAACAACCGTGTTATCATGCAGTGAATGAGATACGTGCATGGACTGTGTTGCAGTTGTCTGTTGGTATTCATTATTTTCTCATGCACAATTAAATGTATGTAGTTGCAACTTTTATGGAGGGATGCAGTTGTCGCTTCAAACGCACTTTCGCTCAGCCAATTCATCTTGCCCCTACCTCTACCGTAAATATACACCCCGATGCAACACTTTTGTTGAGGGTACGCTGCCAAACTTCACCTGTGGATCCTTCTGCCTCGCCCCCGGCAACGGTCCCGGTTGCTCCAAATTAGGTTAAAGCAAAAAAGTCCCGCAACGACTATGCTTGATTGACACCCCTGATAGGAACCACTAAAACAATTACTATGACACGTGCACCTCACTGATGTCTTAATAATCTTGTACACATTTAGCAATGTGTGGGTTTCCCCTGTGTCATAAACTAACAGTTGACCGTGGCTATAAGTATACAATTCCGTATCATCACCACAAGAAATGCAATGAATACATGATGCATGCGTTTGCAGAGAAGTACAGCTTGTTTATCATTCTTGAAGGCTGCATCCCAAACTGAGCCCCAGTTCTAATATAAACGTGGCCACGTCTCTTGTTCTACTGAATACACCCGCTCTCCCACAGATAGGTATGGACTCTATGGAGGGTAGAGGCAAGATGAGCAGCCGCATTAAAACAATGGCCTGAGGACCTTACATAACACTCTCTCATGAGAGAGAGGGGGAAAGAGAGGGAGAGATAGAGAGAGCACCATCCATTATAGTATCCAAGTCTCGAAAGAAGTTAATTCCCACAATGCATGTCCCACATACTAACCCGCACATGAGCACATCGAAATTAACCACATTATTTGTGGTCAAACCTAATGATTGCAACAGAAAATACAACTAGTGACATTATTAAAGTTATGAATAACACATCTATAACTACATCTTCTAAGTGTAAACCTGAACTCAACTTGTTGAAGGCATCGAATGAAGTTCATGTGTTTTGTTTATATAACAATGAAACCTTTGTGTTTGTATTAACTATAGTTAAATCAGAGCAGTGATTGAAATGGTTGGTCCAGGGAGGCACCAGATCCCACAGAGACATGGTTTCACTATAAAAAAAAACAAGATGAATGGATCAGAACATTGCATCCCGCAGTCTGGTCCTGGTCTGAAAATGTATGCTTGCGTGTCCACACTTTAATGTAATAAATGCAGTATGACACTCAAGGGGCAAAATGCATTGGACTCAACCATAGTCCAAAGATAACCTTGTATAAAGTTGGCATTTGATTTAAAATGCGCTTTCTGAGATCATGTTGGACTTTCCCCTCTCGACGAATGAAACTTCAAGGAAAACGGCATGGAAACATGCATTACAGCATGATTGGCATATTACCTTCAAAGGCCCGGTCAGAGTTGGTAATGCCCAGTTGACAAGTGGCAGTAGTTACAGTATTTAATTATTCTCAAAGCTAATTCCATTGGGTTGTTTTTTCCGAAATGTATTTTTTACAGTTTTTCCATTAGGCCATTTTAGCATGAATGTTATGGGTTATAACGCTACACCATATCACATTTGATGTGGCCATGCAAAGACCTTTTGGATAGCTGTGATTTCAATTGCCCTAAATAAATTGAACTCCCAAGTTGTCAACTCCATTAGTGAGCATCATTTGCGTCTCTTGCTGTTGTCTTTTAAGGAATTTAAATGAACCCAGTTGCCTCCGTGTTTTTCTGCCTGTTGGGCATACTTGCTCGGTGAGAGCTCTCAGAAGAACAAAAAGGCCCTTTCTTTAAACACAATTAGGAAACCATGCTCAATTCCGTTGCCCCTCTAAAAATACCTTGACCGTTTTAAAAGGTCAACGGTTATATTGTCACGTAAACACTCCACTTCTGGTGATGCTGGACCTGGATGAGCTCACTCTGCAGAGGTCTGCAACTGGTAGGCGAGGGACTCTTTCTTTCCTCCTTTCCCCTCTTTTTTTGCTATGCTTATTAGATGCAGGTGTGTTTGCTGCTGGGTATATGAAGTGATCTCGTAAAGTCTTTCCATTGACCCTTCCATCACCTTCTTTCACATTGTGGCAAGCCAGTATTAGGATGTGAGGTGTACCCTCTGAAGTAGAAGAAAATAAATAAAAGTAATAAGACCTTATATGAGTATTGGTCAATGGGTGTTAAAGGGTGCTAAAGCTCTTAAAATGTAAGAGCAAGCCTTGCATTTCCTTTGTGGGTTATTTGTGTTTAATAGAGCAGACATGCATTATAGCCATTAATGACTGAAATGCTCTGAGAAAAGGTACTTTCTAGTTGACTGGATATTTTATGTAGTATTCAGGGCATTTAGCAGAAGCTTTTATCCAAAGCGACTTTCATTTTGTATTTTAGTTTTTTGTTTTTCACACACCGACAGCAGGTCAGCCATGCAAGGCAACAGCCAGCATGTCAGGAACAGGTAGGGGGTTAGGTGTCCTGTCTCTACCCCCTGAGCTACTGCCAGGGGGTTGCGTTGCCAGAGTCATACTGCGTCAGTTTGGTATGAGATAATGTTGATTTTGGACCACATTTCTGACCATTTCGGACATCTCATTCTCTGATGACCTCATCTGTCTTCTGCTCGTCAATCACATGTGCACACTAAGATTTACTTTGGCTCCAGCAGAGGTGCCTCAATGCAACACTTCAACAACTCAGTGGTAGAAATCTACACAGAAACATAGGAAGGAGGGAGCAGAGAAGGACTGTTTTCTTGGGTTGTTTATTAAAATTATATTGCTCTGTTCTACTCTCTCTTTTATGACTCTTAAATCGTATGATGCTTTAAGTACTGCACCAGAATGTATTAATATTGCACTAAAACTAAAGGTTCTATTTAACTGGACAGGGCTTTTGAGGACATTTCAATAATTTTGTTATTACAAAAATGTTATATTTAGCCTACATTGACTGTATTGGTATTTTGTCACAGAGTTCGAAAATAACTCTCATAGGAGTCTATATCAACAATTTGCGAATACAGAAAATAGTTTATTATTGTTTAATTTCGGTATTTTTTATATAAACCTTCAAAAGCACTATGTAACGACACAATTACATAACATACAGTCAACATACAAACTGCCCTTCATGTCCAGTCTCATTGCTATCAAAACTTTTTAAGCCAAATGTTTGCAATATGAAACCTTATCTATGATTGAGCATCTTATTCCGAAGCACAGTGGTTTTCATACTTGTGATCTAATGGCTCTTTTGACACTCTCTCACACTCCCACTCGCTCTATCCCCATCATTATGAAACACTCCACCCACACAACTCACTCCACCCCCACCATCCACTCCACAGTGGTAACTAAGCAGGTATGGTTGAAGAGCATCCAGCCGGCCAGAGGTGGAGTTAATGCAAATTTTAAACCAGATTTGCTAATATCTTTTCTTGTTTTTATGCATAATCACTGTGGTTGCATACTGAGCCATGATTTTTATCTGCTTTGAAAAGAGCGGCACCATGGGTGACACAAGGCCACAGGATGTACTGAAGTTTCCTTGCTTGAGGTTCTAGATAGCTGCGTCAGATGCCTTGGCAAAGACCTGCCACTTGATGCACTCCTTTGCTCTTACAAATTGCTTGCCTTGAACAAAAGGCTAGGCTCCGGTCCTTTGTTGAATTTGGCGATGAGATGTGAGAAAGCTGTCTATTTTTTTGGCATTAAGTATAGTCTAGTGGGGGCTCGAATGCACTTGCTGGGATTTTTGACATCCGCTAATGACGAAGTCATTGCCCCCTTGTGTAATTCCTCCTCCCTTCTTTTCCTTTTTTAATATGGGTGATGTTTCCCTGGTAGAAATAAAGGGTTTGTTGGAAGTCAAAAGAGGCTTGTGCTTGAAATGTTGTTTGAAGTGGAGGGATGAGGAGAGGAGATTGGGGAAAGGGAGTAGTCAATTGGGCACAGTCGGCAACCTCACTGCTATCTCGAAACCAACTACACCATTATTATTGTGTTGACCCAAAGGATCACCTCAAAGATCTTAGTGTGAAATGTCACTATTGCTTAAGAGACTCTTCTGTTGTACCATGTCCAATTTCAAAGCATAATCAAATGTAAATAATACTATTTTATTTGTGGTCAGGTTACAAGCCACTTCTACTTTAGCAGGGCCCAGGGGAGATGGCACAGTGAAGCAAGGTGACCTATCACTTAAAACACAGCTTCTTGTGGAAAGTCCCCCATGTCCCGTGTCCCCTCTTTGACCCCAACTAAGATAACTGACATATCTTGACAGGATTTAAGATTACTCCATCAATTTAGTCAGATTATAGCTGGCAGTAGCTTCGCTCTTTAGCTAGTGTTTCTCTCACTGCACAAGACAATTTTAAGGCTCATTTGTGCAAATAGAAGTTATGGGATTATAGCAACAAAACAACAACGTAGAAACTACTGGAAAATCGAATTGCATAACCCAGTTGCAGATAAGCTTGCAAAGACCTTGGTTTCAGAAGTCAACGACCAGATGCTTCCCAACCAGTCAACAAGCCTCCACATACTGTTTATAATTGCCAGAGGTCACTGCAGGGTCCTGCTTCTTCAGAACAGCATTAGGCATTAGATTCACACTATGCACTAACTTTGCTGACGACATTCAGGATTGTGTCAACATTGTTTAAGTAAGCAGGCATATTAGAAGCTCCACACACATTGCCAAAATAGAAGGTTTCCAGGGAAACTGGCTGCCGTAAATGTGCATTTATATTATTACACTGTATGGATAGAAAAAACCTTGAATGGGCAAGAAGGAGCGTGAGAAGTCACTACAACAAACCAACATATTCAGAACTGTGAAATCGGTCAGACCAATGCATCAAACAATGACGGTTTTATTGAAATATGAATGTATATATACAGTATATTCATTATTGTAGTTTAACCAAGCCTCTGTATCCTTTGTGATACTTGATAATACAAACTCAGATGCTGAGCCATCAAAATGGGCAATAAAAGAAAGAGTAAATGTTTTTCAGATGGAAGAATGACATGGCATGCACTTGTATCCTCTAAGGAACAGATGTCTTTGAAGGTGTGCATAAGTGGTACCTGTGCATTTGTTTTCAGAACTTCACCTGACAGCCCTTGAGTCTGTGTTGAAAGAGTTCCAACGGTGTGGATTTGAAGCACTAAGGGGCTTTTTCCCCCGGTTAGACAGCCTGGTGATGAGACATCAAGTAATTTTTTCCTTTGGGGATCCTGGGTTGAGCCTTTTACTTCACATAGGGCTATTCTATTAGCCCTATGTGAACAGATGACATCATGGATCTCCAAACAGATCCTGTATTAACGGCAGACTGGAGTTAACGGAAGTGGCAATAGTCTTTTTATGGTTATAATACCATAAACAGACTATTATATTGTGTCGCAGTTGCATGTTGTTGAATATCATCAATATTTTGCTTTGTAATGGGATTTACTGTATGGCAACATCAACCTCCACCGGCCCTATCTGCTCTATTTACATTACACTTTACATTTTATGTCTGGCACACCATTGGCAAAGGCTTAGACAAAATACCTCATTGTTACACAAATATAAGAAGGTATGTCTAGCACATCCCCCGCACGACATTAAGACACATATTAGCTTGCTAACAGCTACACGATTGCTAAATAAGCCTTCTTATGGAATATACCATTTTGTGGTATAAAATGGGGGGAGCCGTGGCCTAATGGCCTGAGAGCCGGGCTTGTGCTCGGTGGGTCGCAGGTTCGATTCCCGGGACCAGAGGGAGAAAAAAAATGTGGGTGAAGTGCAGTTGAAGTGCTTGGATCTCGGACGTAACGTCACTTCCACACGTTTTATTATGTTTATCGTAATATACGGACACAGTAAGGTATTGCAGTAATACCAGTGATTGGAATCCTTGCTCGGTCACCTCGGAGTTCTCCAAGCAGACGAGTTTGCCGTCTGAGTAAAAGGGGCGTGTTCTTGCGTGTCGCTAGGCAACGTCCTCGGACCTCCGAGTCGGATGGTTAAAAGAACGCACCATCATCGTTGGAGACAGAGTTCAATTCAGTTTAAATTTGTTCTCAAACCCCTTTGCACATTTGTCCTTGTATAAAAGAGCAGCTTTGTGCATCAAAACAAATGCCCCCTTCTCAAAGCCAACCAATTGGGTGATTAATATTGTTTTGTCGGGGAGTGGGGGTGGGGGGGGGATTTTGTAAGCTGAGGCTTGACCATCATCACATACACACAGTGACAGATGCATTGTTCTTATGCAATATCCACCCCATCCCCGGAATCGTGTTCCCAGATCAGGTGAACGAGGGGACATTCCATGTGACTCAGCAAACAGAGGCAGCCTAAAGGCCTTTGCAACAGTATATGCTGAGGGGAAGAGAACACAGAAAAAAATCCATTCATTGGGCATAAACAAATCTAGAGTTTGTTGTTTGGGAGCTCGTGGCAGCAAGCTATTTTAATTGTGACGATCCCTGTGACGTTTTTTTTAAAAAGGCCCAATCCGTTGTTCAATTCAGGTCTGCAGATTTGTGCACTTTTCAAACCTAAATCACAGATATAATACAATAATCTTCCTGTAAGGATATTTCAATCTCTTTTTTGACTGCTAAGCAAGGATTTGTCCCACTATGGCTGTAAAAGATTCCTTACGATATAATGCATTTCATTTTTGTAAATGCAGTATCTCAATATTAGTGTTTACTCCTTCAGTTTAATCACTTATCTACTTGAAATATCTACTTCATACCATTTGTATAGTAATTGATAACTGATAATTGATATGATTCATTTACTACATCCCAGCCTGAAGCTGAAAGACAGTCCAGTCAGTCCAACAAACTTGGCTGTGTTCAATGTCTTAGAGAAACCGTTGAGTTGCACCATGCTATGTTGGGAAAATCCACTGCATGAAGGTTGCCATTTGAAGCGGATCATTCAGATATGATTTCTATCTTGCAGATATCCATCTGTCTCTCATTTATTTCACATTCTCATCTCCCTTATTCTCTTTTCTCTCCATCCCTCTGGTTTCTGTTATAAGTGCCTGGGGCAGTAACCCGGGCAAGTGCATGCTCTCCCCTGACCAATGGGCACTATGCCCCTGGCTCTCTAAACCATTTGGCATGGGAAAATGACATGGAGACCAGCGAATGCTAAATGGTAAATGGACTGTATTTATATAGCGCTTTTATTCAAAGTGCTTTAGAATGAATACCTCGCATTCACCCATTCCTATACACATTCACACACTGACAGCGGGTCAGCCATGCAAGGCGACAGACAGCCAGCATGTCAGGAACAGGTAGGGGATATGTGAAACAGGTCTTCTTCAGGGACACCTCAACACTCCGCTAAGAGGAGCCGGGGATTGAACTGGCAACCTTCCGGTTGCCGAACAAGAGCTCTACCCCCTCAGCCATGGCTGCGCCCCCCCCCGCCCCCCAGCGGCGAAATGGGCCCCCCTCTAAAGAATACAAGTAACTTGGCTCGGGTGGTGGCGGGGTGGAGGCAGCCTTTCTACATTCATGCTAAATATGCCAACTTGATGCAGCTATATACCAACTTGGACATAGACAGGGAATTGTTACCGGACAGTACAGATGTGGGAGATCCACATCTGTACTGACTTATCTCGTACAATATCTCTTATCTCGTACAGTATCTGATATAAATGAACAGCACACACAAATACGTGCTCAGCCATTACCATTCAGACTACTCCATCTTTATTTTTGCACCCCCTTAGGCAATAAGCAATGACCACAGATCTCATTAAAACACTCCAAAATGTTACACCATTTTACAAGTAAGGCTTATTTCTCTCTTTCTGTACCAGTAGGCCAGCAAACCAAGAGTTTTTTGTATTAATTACTTCATAAGTCACAGTCTGAGAGGTATGGTCGAGACAGACTTGTAAAATGAAACAAGGAATAACTTCTTAAAGAAGTTAAAATCCGTTGGCGCCTGTTGATGTCATTTTTCCAGGTGCGCTACCCAAGGCAGGGTTGTGGTTTCTGTTAAGAGGTTCGAGCTCCGGTCTGGCTGAGGTGTTCTGTTCCCCTCCTGAGGAGAGCGTGGTGTATGAGGCCGGTGATGGCGGAATGTTTGGACGTTCTGATGAAAGATTAGGTCACAGTGTCCGGTCTCGTTGGAACATAGCTCTGCAAGTATCCGTCATGCACTACTTTGTGAGCCTGAGTGATTGGTCGTGCCTGAGTAGCCAAAAAGTCTAGTTATTTTCTTTCATTATTTCTTTTTGTAATAATTATGAGTTAACATAAAGAAGTGTAATACGTTTTTAAATGAAAAACTTTCATTTAAATGATAAACTTTACTTTTTAATGACAGAGTTGGTAATTATTCCTAAAACATGACATTAGTATGGATTACCACATTTTTGTATTAATACTATATATATCTGTCTCTGTCTCTCTCTCTCTCTCTCTCTCTCTCTCTCTCTCTCTCTCTCTCTCTCTATCTATATACATATATTATCACCAATCGGTGTATGTAATCACAGCTATATTTTATATATAGATACACTATTATGTATGTATGTACAGTATATACCTATTTTGTATATACTTCTATGTTAGCATACCTTGTTTTTCCATCTGTTTTCCTGCCATGTTAATGTTGCTATGCTACTGCAGACGCCTGCTCCCAGCCAGCAGCAGGGCTGTGGTGGGTGGGTGGAGAAGCTGCAGTTCTCCCGCTGCTCTGGTCTCACTAGTGGTGATGACTCACAAAGCGATGCATCTCCATCTGGATGTCTAACCTGTATTCAGTATAACCCTGTGATGTAAATCTCTCTCTCTCTTTTGCTCTCTCTCACTCTCTGTCTCTCTCTGTCTCTATCGCTCTTTCAGTGGAAAGAGAGGTGGTGCAGAAGCGGACCTTCACCCGATGGATGAACCTCCATTTGGAAAAGGTTTGTTGTTTAGCAGCCCAGGGGAATGACAGTGGCAGTGGCAGAGGCAGCCCACTTATTTAGCCAACCGCCACCGCCACCACCACCGCATATAAACAGTGACTGTCTGACAGGCACACGACAGAGGTCTGTACTGTGCGTGCATAATGTCAGAACTCCACGGTCCCGCCCCAGTAATTGTGTGGTTGTCACTTGTTGTGTGCAGTGTACTGGGGCCTTCGCTGTGTGCACTGCACATCACTATTCGTCGTTTCGACTGCAAGCAAAAGTGATGAATCTTTGCAATAGCAAAACACCGCTCCGGTCCTATTGATCAGTTTGTTTTTCAAACGAGGGCCCCGCTGCCGCATGCGACATGGCCTCTCCGGCTCCCAGTGGGCCACATCTTTGCCTGCCTCAAAGACCCTTTAATTATAGAACTGGTGTGGACTCCCTTGTGTGTCATTAAAGTTTTATTTCACCATAAAGGACTAACCTAGGAGAACGTGTGGGGTGATGTGATCTGATGCTAGTCTAGCTTGCCACCCGGTGTGGTCTGTTTTATCTGTCTGTGTGTGTGTGTGTGTGTGTGTGTGTGTGTGTGTGTGTGTGTGTGTGTGTGTGTGTGTGTGTGTGTGT
>JAOTIX010000111.1:1446281-1456916 GCA_027123715.1 Gaidropsarus macrophthalmus
GGCTGCCCACTGCTCCCTGCACAGTGTGTGTGTGTGCTGTGTCATGCAGGTGATGGGTTAAATGCAGAGAAACTATTGCACTCTACCTTGTGTGTGACAATAAAATGCAATATTGACTATATTGAGAGTTTATACTTTTGTGTGTGATTGTATTCGCGCAAAGTGCTCTGCAGTGGAATCAAATGTACAATGTCACATACAGAAGCTATGCATTAATTAGCAGCAGGGCCCCTATGCAGGGCCGTAGCACCACATTTTGGGCCCCTATACAAGAAGTCCTAATGCCACCCGACACACATTTAAACTGCCCGTCTGCCAAAGGCCTTATCCCCCAACATTGGCTTTTAGCAACGACAACGGAAGAGGTAATGGCAGTTAAGGGAGTTTCATCTTGTGTGTTTAAATGTTTGTGCTCACTTTTCTTTGAAAAGAAGTTTGTCAGAGCTTGATTTCCCTCCATTTGCTTTCTCTCCCTGTCTTTTCCCTCCTTTCTCTTCTGAAAACCAGACTTTTTTTTGCTGTGACATTGTCGCATGCATCTCCATCCATAAAATGAGTCACCGTGAGTAGCAAGCAGATCGCAAACCCCGTTTGGACTAAACCATTTTGCGCTTTTCTCAAGGGGGGTTCACAGAGTAGTCCCAGCAGTCTTTACTTTTTTGGAATGCAATCATATACAAATTTATAAAAACTAATACGTTAAGCTTGCATTTAGATCTATATTTATCATGACATTTAGTTGAACAACAACAACAACAACAACAAAATCTATACTTCCCAAGGGCCCCCCTCTGCCTTGGGCTCCAAAGCTGTCTCACTTAACCCCCCTGTGCAACGGCCCTGCCCCTATGGGCTGTTAAAAAGTCTCACACAGAACGGCCAAGAGACACAGATACAATGGAGCATCCCCATTATAATGGACTTCAAGGGTCCAAAAGGTTGCCTCAAATTTCAGCCTAAAATCCATCCAACTTAAGGTCCGAGTCTGCTGAAAAAGCGTATTGTTTCCTGTTGCAATCAATATTGTCGACAGCCTGGTGTGGAGAACTTATACACATAGTCTTATGTTAGTGCTGAATATTTGAGTGAAGTAAAGAGATATTTTCTGTGATCTTCAGTTTCTGCAGACCTCAGATCCAATTGTGTGATAGAAACACAAGATAGACACAGACACCCTGATGATCTGTAGAAACCATCCTTTAATCACACTATATCCGTAAAAACACCTAAAAAAAACCTATCAACAGTGTTGCCCTGAAAGCTCTCTCAAAATCCTTTAATAGCCTCTTTGGAGATTTGGAGTTAATTTAGAACAATTCAGTTGGTCCACAAAAAGGATGTCTCAGGTGTCTCCGAAGATCAAGCAATTAGCCACGAATGATCAAGCATGGTGTAAATCCTCTGCTACAATGTCTCTGGAGGAGATGATTGTGTTTAGATATTGACAAGTCTTGATCTGGCTAAACATATGATCAAGTATTGTCCAGCGATATTTCTGGTCTTACAACATGCATCCTGGGTAGGTCAACAGGAAAATGGAGTTCACGAGACAGCAATGGTAAATAGTTTGTTGTTTGGTGAAATGCTGAATGAGTTATTTGTGAAGGCATTGAGTATTTGGGACAGTATTGATTTTTTTTGTGACTTTTCGGTTTACTACTTTCATTCCTAAGAACCTTGATGCATTTAAAGTAACAGTGCTGTTTGTTACATGTTTAAGTCCAGCTATTGAATTGCAGAACCATTTCCAGTACCAGCAGGGTTGAGTGGTCGTTCCCAAAATAGGTAGGGCCACTGGTTGCTTAGTATGAAAAGATGAGGACCCTACCCTTTTCTGAAACCTTTCCTTGGTTCTGGTTTAAGTTATTGATTATCTCTTAACATCTGTTTGCAGCCAGAGTCACAACACATACATGCAAAATGTTATTTAGATGCACATACATGCACATATACACCTACATGCACAATTTTATTTAGAATTTTATATAGGGATATGACGAAATCCAGAGTATGAGGGGGGCGCGGCTCTGCTGCTGACCCAGCATTTCACCTCTCGTTTGTCGACGCCGTTTGTCATTTGAGTTTTATTGATTATATGTGACTGAATGGACTCTGCATTTCATGCAAAATGAAGATGAATTCCGGTTTTATGCTGTGGTTGGCTTTATGCCTTTTTGGACTTTTGACAAGTGAAGCCAGAGACTCTCACGGTAAAAGCCACTGCGTCCTTACCTATACACGTGAGTGTCTGCTGTCGCTAAAACCTCCAGCAATGCTGAAGGTAAAGTGAAGACGAAACGAGGATTGAGAGGGGGAGTGAGAGAGAGAATAAGGAGACGCGGCTGCAAACACCCCTTACTGGTAGTAACACTCTCAAATGTCCGAGCTCTAAACAACAAAATAAATGAACTGATGGCAAAAGTCATGTATGACAATGATTTTACACAAAGCAATCTCATCTGCTTCACTGAAAGTTGGCTGAAAAAATTGCAGAGAGGTACAATAACGCACTCACCCGGTCAACTGATCAGCCGGTCTTCGTCCTGGGAGACTTTAACTTGTGTGACCTGTCAAGCCACCTGCCTACACTTCAACAATATGTGAACTGCCACACTCGTCAAATGCGAACCTTGGACAAATGTTACGGCAATATACAAGACGCTTACAGAACCATCTGCAGGCTAGCTCTGGGAAAATCCAACCACAATGTTGTACACCTACTCCCTCGATATAGGGTAAAATTTAAACAGGAAAAGCCAGGGACTAAGGACATACCGTTATGGACGGATGACAGCAAGCAGAAAGCGAGAGATTGTCTGGAAGACACTGATTGGCAGGTCTTCATTGACACCTGCGACGATCCACATGAACTGATGGACACTATCACATCTTATATAAGTTTTGTGAAAAAGAGAGTGTCCCTACAAAAATGTTCGAGCTTTCCCAAATAATAAATGGTGGATAACTAGTGACTTAAAGGACTGTATAAATGAGAAAACACGTGCCTTCTCGAACAGGAAAACAGAACTCGTTTGGGAAAAAAAGATGTGAACTAAGAGGCAGATTAAAGAAAGCAAAGCTAGAGCATGAAAAATGTGGGGGAAATAAATGTTTTTTCTCGCCATCCTTTGCCAATGACCTGAATATGTTTTATTGCCGTTTTGATAAGAACAACTTCAATACTAAGTTGCAACAAACCCCATAAGGCCCCAGAACCAGATGGCCTTAGGGGGACAGTTCTTAAAGTTTGTGCTCACCAACTAAAGGGTGTTTGAACTAAATAATTTCAGTTACTTTTGCAAACATGTGCAGTTCCACTATCAAGGAAATTGTCTGACATTGTTCCTGTTCCTAAGAAGTCTGGGGCCTCAGAATTAAATGATTTCAGAACTATTGCACTAACCCCAATTTTATGTAAAAGCATGGAAAGAGTTGCGAGTAAACATATAACATCGTCTGTAGCCTGTTCTCTGGATGATTTACAGTTTGCATACGAAGCCAATAGGGGCACAGATGATGCAACTGTAACCCTGTTTCATACAGTAGCTAAGCATCTTCAAGCAACTAATCACTATGCCAAGGTACTGTTTATAGATTTCATGTCAGCTTTTAATGCAATGCAAATACATATTCTGCTGCAGAGACGTGTGGATCTATAGGGGTTATTGGAGGCATTATTCATTGGGTAAGAGATTTTCTCTCCAACCGCCCCCAAAGAGTGTGTTTAAGGAGTAGTAGTAGTAATAGTGTGTCAGAGGAAATAAAGTTAAATACTGGGGAACACAAGGAACCATTCTATCACCTCTACTTTTTTCTATTCATACCAATGAGTTTACAATTCAACATGAGCACTTTAAACTACTAAACTATGCAGATGATATGGCCTTAGTGGCTTTATTACAGAGAGGGGAGGTAGAGAGAGAATGTGCTTATTTTAATCATGTGTCAAACTAGCTTCCTTGTGACTAAAGTTAGCAAAACAAAGGAGCTTGTTATTCAAAATGACATGGGTGGGATACAGCCAATAACACTACTTGGAGAGACAGTGGAATTTGTAAATGATTTTAAATATCGCGGTACCTATAGATGCTAAACTTATTTTTGGGGAAAACACAGATTTTATATTTAAGAGATGCTCCCAACGGCTCTACCTATTAAGGAAGCTGAACAACTTTGGAGTGAGCAAAGATATCTTCCAAACAGTATACAAGCCTAGTGGAAAGTGTTCTATCCTTTAACATGATTATGTGGTACGGTAACCTTAATATCCAAAGGAAAAACAAACTACAAAGTATAGTAAACATGGCTTCAAAAGTCATAGGAAAAACACTGACACTTAAACACTATATACAAGGAACAATGTATAAATATAGCAGATACAATCCTTAGTGACCCCTCCCACCCTCTACATGGGGAGTTTGAGCTTCTACCCTCTGGAAGGCGTTTTAGAGTGCCAACAGCAAGGGAAAACCTTTTTAAGAAATCTTTTGTCCCCAATGCAGTGACACTCTTAAATGAAAGCACACAGACAAGACCTGCCTCCTGAACTTCAGGAGGCAGGTTATTGCGACAACTGTACTCACTTTTATTTATTTATTTCATGTATCTCATTTATCATATTGTACCCATGGCTTTGTAGGCCATATGAAATGTGTAGTCCTTTCTAGTCATTTTATGTGTATTGTGTTTTAATGTCTTGTTTTGAATGTTTTTGTCTTTTATGTTTGCTGTGGTCGAACCAAAGACACATTTTCACTTTGTGGGCAATAAAGTTTTTCGTATTCGTATTCGTAAATGGAAGCAGTGGCTATGTATCTAGTCAGCTTCTCCAAATAGTACTCCAGGAATTATCTAAGGCAGGGCTGCTGCTAAGCATTTGGGGGCCCTAAGCACAGACTCAAATGAGATGGAGGGAAGGAAAACCCCATCTGGCAAGTTCAGTTTTTATTTTCCTTTGGCACCACTCAAGGGACCGTCACATCTAAGTGTTTTGTTGTTGTTAGGCTGCCACACAGTCTGTAGTGCTCTCAGCTTAAATCTACGGAAGAGGATTAGGGCCACATGAACAGAAAATATGTTTTAAAATTCTGAGAACAACAGACAGAACAAGAGAAAAACAGACAGAATAAGGACAATAAGGTTTTTTTCCAGGGAAAAATCGGTGAAAAAAGTGGGGAGAACAAAATATTTTTCCCGAAAAAAAAAGTTTTCCAGAAAAAAACCCAACATTTTCCCCGAAAAAAACCCCAAAATGTTCCCCGGAAAGAAAAAATGTCTGTAATATTAGTTAATATTACAGATATAATATTACAGATATAATATTAGACAATATTACAATATTACAGAAGAGGATTAGGGCCACATGAACAGAACATATGTTTCAATATTCTGAGAACAACAGACAGAACAAGAGAACAACAGACAGAACAAGAGAACAACAGACAGAACAAGAGAACAACAGACAGAACAAGGACAATAAGGTTTTTTCC
The DNA here is from genome assembly GCA_027123715.1 of Gaidropsarus macrophthalmus. NCBI lineage: Eukaryota > Metazoa > Chordata > Actinopteri > Gadiformes > Gaidropsaridae > Gaidropsarus > Gaidropsarus macrophthalmus. The sequence continues at coordinate 1,451,771 of JAOTIX010000111.1, forward strand.
AGGAAAAGAATCCATGAAAAATGTGGGAAAAACAACCGTTCTCCCTAAAAAAAAAGCAAAACTTTTTTTGGAGGGGAATTTTCCCAGGGAAAAACATCTTTTATTTCTGGAGAAAAACATTTCTTTTTTTCCACCTTGTTATCCTTGTTGTTCTGTCTGTTATTCTCTTCTTCTGTCTGTTCTCAGAATTAAAAAGGCATTGCTCAGTGAGAACTTCTTCAGCTAGTTGTTTATTTGGCTTTTTTCTCCTCCAGCCCAAAGGTTTCTTTCAAGAAACTACAGCTGTGGTTGTTTCTATCGCCAAATCTGTCACTTTGCCTTGATTTATACAAAGAAATAGCGGTAAATAATCTGTGCCAAACACACATGACCTGGCTCCCAATGAACCATACCAGCATATGAACTATAAAGCCATGCTTTTCCCCCTGACATACGGATCTCACCAGCCTCCCCTCATCCTTTATCCTCTCCCCCCAGCCTCAGCATGGTACACTCTTCCCTCCTCGCTCACTTCCCATGAATATCAAACACCCTCCAAAGGCCATTAATAAAACAGCCAAACACCCTCAGACCTTACCATGCAGGAGTTGTCCAGGCCAAGCCCCGCCACCCGCGTCTCTCTCTCTCTCACTCACTCACTCACTCAGACACACACACACCAACATATGCGTGCTCTTCCCCACCAGAGAACAAACTGTCCACAAGTGTATCTGGAGTTGAGTGATTTCCCGCAGCGGTGGCGGACTCACAGCCAGGTTTTTTTTGTAGTGTCCTCTACATTGAAATTCCTTGATTTATTGCACGTGCTCAGGCGCACCCAGAGTAATTAATACGACCTCCTGTCTGGACAGGAGCACCTGAAAACATTAGCGGCCCTGACGTGTGAATAAAGGCTGGAGTCTGCAGCCCCAGCCCCTCTCTCCCTCCCAGCAGACCATTAGAAAGTCATTATTACAGCTGTGTGATGATTGATCCCTACAGCGAGACCCTCTCAGCACACCTCAACAATTAACCCAGTGGCTTGCTGTTAAATTGGCAGCAACGCAAGGGGTGACGGATGGATTAATCACTGTCTTATATATAAACCCAATCAATGGGTGAGAAAAACTGCGGACAATTTGACACTACCCCCTTGAATTCATGAGGTAACCGTCTTCCCTCAGTCGTAGCATTACAAATACGCGTTTGTTTAAAGGATCGTTATTATTGGCACATTTTATGAAGACATTTTTATAGATGTAGGAAAGGACAAACAGTAATTCCTCGTCGGTGTAAAACCCTGGTTGGTGTAAAACCCTGGTTGGTGTAAAACCCTGGTTGGTGTAAATTCCTTGTTGGTGTAAAACCCTTCTTGGCAATAAATCTTTTTCTGATACTTCTGAAAAGTACACATACATTCATATCCTAAAAGGATCTTATTTCTCATCTATTAATTTGAATGGAGGCCAATCATAACCTGGTATTTCGATCATGGCCACTGAAAGGTGGAAATAACATTTGTGCCAGATTAATAACGTGTTTTACTGGAAATGTGTTTCATTAAAGACATGGACTTTCAAACATAGTCAACTGAATAGGACAGTGCTACGTCCCCAGATGGTTAGGGGATGAAGGGAGTAACACATGTAAACAATAACCGGGGGTAATGGAGGCAATTAATTCAATTAATTAATTCAAAATGGCTTTATTACTTTATTACAAAATGGCTTTATTACACCAAGGAAGAAACAGTTAGTAGCCAAGAAGGCTAAGGTCATAGGAGAACAACACAGGCTGCAGCTTGGGCTCTCAGGCTCTGGCTCAGGCTCACAGGGCCCCGTCCACTGGCACCCACTGCACCTTTTGAACCACACGGCCTGGCGAGTAGCCTCAGGTGTGGAGGGGGGGGGGGCGAGGATGAGGGTGTCAAGCACAACACAAGAAACACATCCACAGCACTGGGGCTGTAACAGACAGCAAGGCAAAAGCCCATTTTCAGCTTGTCTTATCACTCATCATCATTTTTTGCGAGCGCATTCACAAAACGTCCCTTCCAACTAATCTAGCAACGCATCCTTTTATGGAAAATAGGTAAATGTCAATTACTTCAATATGTCTCCACAGTGCTATATGTAAAAACACACATCCGCTTTGCTTTCTGTAGTGAGGCTGATTTTTGGCATTGTGGTGCTACCTACAAGGTCAATAACAATATGCAGTACACCCACCATCCTACCAAAAGGAATCAGTCACACACATTTCAGTTCATGGAGTATGTACTCATGGATGCATACCCTTTCAAGATGATACACACAATTCTCATCAAGTAAATAAATAATACTTAATAATGTATTTTTTACACACACTTGAACATAAAGAAAATTATAAACTTCGATAACATGTCCAATGTCCCTGCCGCAAAAGGTTGTACCACTGTGAAGGATTTCAAGCACTTCAGGACAACAACTGTTTTGTGGCATCAGAGAAGATCCCTCCCTGTCTGTCCATTTTGTGACTCCTTGCCTCCTTCGGTTACACAGATCAGAGTTGACACTTAATACCATCTTGCTGTCAGGCCGGTCTCCTAACAGTCCTCCTTTTTTTTTGCATTTAGATGGGAACAGACTTAGCCATTTTCAGTGGAGAGCGACCCTTTCCGCATTGCTTATTGTGCCTGTAGGTGTGTGTATGTTTGTGTATATGATGGTGTGTGTGTGTGCGTGTGTGTGTGTGTGTGTGTGTGTGTGTGAGGAGGGAGACCAAACACTAGGCGCCCATGGGCTTTGCAAGACCAGTCACTGTACTGAATCTAAAATAATTGCTGCTCTGCTTTCCCTATTAAAGAAGCCATCATTCCCTGGCTGAGCTGAAGAACAACGCTATTGGGGGTGGTGGGTTGGTCTGTATCCAATTCTTCTTTTGTAATGCCATTCCATTCGTGTGATGGACCTGGGCCAGATGATATTTAATGGCCTTTTATGGCACAAACAACCCTCACATTGGCCCAGGGATGCCACCCTCAATTGCCTTCCAGACACTTTATTACTGCATGCTGTCTGACGTTATATACGATGACCATGCATCCCGAAGTTTCCTTATGAAATCTAATTAGTGATGTCACATTATTTGTCATATTAAAAACATGCAGCTCAAACAGCTTAAATGGGGAAAGTAAGTATAAGTGCAGATATGTGGCTAATAACACGTTTTAATCTTCCCTTTGCGTTTTTCTTTTACGGCAATATTATAATTATTCTTTTACTATGCTTATCCTCGAAAGACAACATCCTCACCATGGACATTACAAAAGCGTGAAACATTGCTAACTGTGATGGCAAGTTATCCTTTTTCTTTTCAATTTCCTTTAATAGTTTTTGCATACATAGAATTGACATTATCAGCTGCTACGATGTTCAAGGGCAAATCCAGACCCTCAGGTCTGAGGTCTGCTGTTAAATGGTTGGCACAAGGCCCATTCCATGAGTAATTGCGATTATGAGGTCATATTTTCCCATATAGAAATGTCTGGCAATCATATGAATGACTTCCATGTCAGTCACACTGTAAGGAACAAGACTAATGCTTAATTCGATTAACTACAGTTGACATATAATTACCGCTGCATCATGGTTGGCTGTCAATACACATCTCCTTAACGAAGCACCTTGTGTTGTCAACTCATTACAGTGCTGTTGTACATCACCCCAAGGTGTTAATTGCAAATGTGACCAACGATGTTACCTCGTCTTGCTAGCGTTTCCGGCAGTAATGGGTTTGCCAATACATGGAAAACTCCTAGGGGAACACAAAAGGGTACATGCAAATCAACAAGTAGGGGGCAACTGGGCACACATACACATAGCCAAGAGAGAGAAGGTAAATAATGGGATTTTGCTTGACTGTCTGATTATATAGATATATTGGGGCCCAATATGTCAACAGTATGATGTAGTAGGGGCATGCTAAAGCTGAAAACATGTTCCAGCTTATTGCATGCAAAAGCAAAAAGCATAATATAACTTAAAGCCTATTACAGTTAACAGCTAAAGCTAATAGCATGCTACAGCTTACAGTAGCCTATGTTAAGGGATAATATCATACTACGGCTAATGCTCTGCTTCATAGATCAAATCCATCGAAGCTTGTTTTAAGGTTGGACAGTAAACCAGTATACAGTAGATGGATCGTGATGGAGTGTATTTATACTGCCACATTATTAGACCAAACAATAATTAGGCTAAAAGTAGTATAGATATACATGGAGAGAGAGGATTTTACCCCCTCATCCGAACATTATCCCTGCCCCAAACCACATCCACATTCTGTTTACCTATGCATTAGATGGAAGGTGGGTGGTGGGTTTGCATTGCCTTCATGCGCGCCAGCGACTGCGGCCTGGTGGGGGGATGCGACGGGGGAGTGGGGCGGAGTCTGAGTCAATAACAGAGGAGGCGAGGCAAATAGGAATACATTGCTTTAATGGAGACAAGCTCCAAATGCATTATAGAAGGGGCTTATCTGTCACTACATCTGTCTGTGGAAATGCGTTACAGAGTGATATATAGACATATAATGATACACAGTGTATAAATCTATTCTATCTTCTTTTCCATGAACAAGTCCAAGACAAATATTTCATTATATTTTTTATGCCGTGAAGATGAACTAATGCAGGAATACAGATACGGCCCTGAAAGTTCCTCAACTAAAAAGTAGATCAACTTTTAAGTTGACAGGACAATAAGAAAGCTGTGTGTGCAAGTTTGTAGTTTTCTGTGTAGTTTCATGTGATTCAGAAGAACGTTGAGTTTTCTGCATGTAATGCCAAGATATTCTGCTCACACAAACTGAGGCATGCAGACCAAACCAACATCTGTGACTCTAAGCTTTGCTTACTAAATTGGTGATTTGTAACATTTTGTTACTGCCAAAAGCATTTTTAAGTGATGTCCATCCAAATCTGTGACCCTTAAAGGTTGTGTCAGCAATTCTGCAACAAAAAACAAACAAAACGCATCTCTGTAGGCAGAGTGGTTTGGAGTGGCTGGTAGTAACATGTGTTACTTTTGACGTCCTGCTAGCGGATTGTGATGAAATATGAAATATTGCATTTATTGTCACACACACACAAGGTACAGTGAAATTGTTTCTCTGCATTTAACCCATC
>JAOTIX010000111.1:1461669-1478161 GCA_027123715.1 Gaidropsarus macrophthalmus
CACTCACCTTTATAGGCAGCGCACCCAACAGTGATAGGCCGGTACTGCAGCACTAATTAACGGCCCATACTGCTACATAAAGGTTGGATGTTTTACCATATTCAAAGTCAAAGAGTTGCTATGCATTGGTGCCTTTAGCAAATTACAATTCAATTTGAAACATTATAATGAGAAGGAAATTAAGGAAAGGAAAGACGTAGCTGATAACTTCAGAATGTAGGACTCACCATCCCATATGATGGTTCATGTTTATGGATAACTAGCATTGATGTAAAACAACAGCAAAGCCATCATAGTGCGCTCCTAAATAAAACATATTTAACAGTGTTTTTAAAGCCGTCAGCTCTCATAGATTTTACTTAACTGAATCCTCACAGCAACAATGGCAATTATGACCTTTGGGCTCCAAACCCTTACTTGCTTTGAGATAGCGAACTGAAGACATCCTAATGAATGTCCAAAATAAGTTTCAGTTTGAAGTTTTCTCAAAGGGAAGAATCTCCAATTTCAGAGTTCAAAGGTGTCGGTGAATCTCGACGTTCCACACAGCATACCATTTAAAAAAGGAAATCTCTTATCTGTAGGTTCTGCTTAGCAAGTAGGGGTTGGGAAAAGGAGGCCTGTGTCAGTGTCACATCTATAAATAATAAGGGAAAGTGACAAAGGCACACTGTGGTGAGCAGCCCCCGCTTCCATTCACGACATTAATACATCACTGTTAGGATGGAAATGCACTCCTTACCAAGGAGATCATAAATACATACGCGCACACATACAGACGCACACATACACACACTGAACTGCCTGAAGTTTTGATGGGCTATCAGGATTATTATAGCGTGTCGCTCTGTATGTGTTTGTGTGCGTGCGTACATAACCAGAGGAGGGCCGTTCTCAACACATGGCCGTTTTACCTCTCGGAATCCGCAGGAAAAACAATGACAGGTTGATGGATGGAGTTTATAATTGACTTCATCTACAATGAGCGTCCATAATTCCTCTCTGCGAGCGCAGCAGATGGATGCTAAGTGATTAATTGAATCCGTTGTGTATTTCGGTGAGCGGCTTATTTTAGAAAACCGGCCTGCCGCTTCTTCAACCCCGTCATCCGTTTGCAGTCAGCGAAACATTGCATCATCCGTAACGAGGAAAGCAAGTCCTATTCACTTTTTCCAAGGTCCATTTATTTTTGTTGGTACATTTTGTTTCAGTTATTCATATTTTGTCTGACACATTCCCATTAGGGTACGGTAACTAACAAACTGTTTTTGCTATGTTACTTGAGTTTGCCCTGGCACTTGGGGTATCCTCGCTTATACAGTATGGAAATGTATTCTGTGTCGACAGGCAGTTGAATCAATTACAGCTGCCCTCTAGTATCAAAAGCAAGGACAGTTTGTAGTGTCGTGAGTTATTCTGAAGGGTCCCGGGGCTTCGCAGATTGAATAGGCAATAGGCTTTCTGTGTGGTATTTGCTATGGAATTGTTTGTTCCTACATTTTATTTGCCATATTCCATCGCAGGGCTAGATTCAAATTAACGTCATGGTCACAACATAATTAATAAACCTTTTACTGCTTCTTCACTGAAGAGATCTCTCTGCAGGTAACTGATGGGAAAATGAGACTCAAACTGGGTAGAGGAATTAATCATACATGCTGATTTTGAAAGTGACACAGTGGCTAAAAGTGCAGCTCAATCCAAACTGCATTATGGCACACCCCATGTACAGTCCAAATCTACTACTACACCGTTACTACCATCAAACCAACAGACAGGGATGTGCACGCGCACAACACACACACACACACACACACACACACACACACACACACACACACACACACACACACGCACACACGCACACACACACAACCCAAAGGTTGGTCTGAAGACACTCAAACACATTCTGTGTTGTGGAACCTGCACAGACCCACATGCATGCACACACACACAAACCTGCACACAGATTCAAAAAGGGCTTGCATTCCAGCTAGATGTGGAGAAGTACTTGTACTTGTTGTCTTCGATTGATTTGTAAAGACTGTGCAAGGGCAGCTGGGCGACTAAATTGATCTGGCCATTTGTTAGAAGGAACAGAGGAAGAGTGAGAGAAATACATGACTCTGCACTGGTGTGCATTGATTTGACCTTCAGAATAAATGACTGAATCACTCTTCCTTCCTATATGTTGTTTGGAACTCATTTCCCCTTTGCCAATCCATCAGAGAAAACAGACAGTTTTCTTACATGATGGTAAGCACAGCTTAAGAGACAGCTGCGCTGCTTAGTTCATAGGAATGATGTATTTAGATTTTTCTGATCAAATCAGAATTTAACTGATCAAATGTGGAAAATGTATCGGTAATGCATCGGAATTGATCAAACATCAAACCGCCTGAGCAGACACATCACATGACTCATCACAACACATGTGATGCGTCTGTCTGGCAAAGGAGAACTCTGACATCTTATAGATTTTACAATCTTGCACATAATGTATTTTTTTGTCACAAAAAAGCTTCAAGTAGTGCTAATAGCAACAGCTATCCGGACATAATGTCAGCCACCACCGTTCTCCTGAGGTTCTCAACCGTAGTTCCTTTTATTCTCCTACCAGGTGTGCAGATATGGAGATCAAATAAGGCGATAGCTCATAAGCTAGGGAGTGTCCCTTCCAAGAATTAGAAGAATATCACACCATCAAGATGATTTTTTCCGTCAGGTTGTCGGAAAAATGTGTATTCCATACGGACATACACCCAATAGGAAAAATCACGAATATGAGAAAGAGAAATACTCATCGATTTTCACATCATTTACCCTTCTCACTGGAATCCATCATTATCCATTACCATTTGTATGCCGAAATCTCTAATAATGAGATTAACAAACCTGGGTTGCACGATTTGTTCGGATCGTAACAAGAAGAGACAGGATTTGTCGAAACCCTTTACACATGGTTTCCCACATCTCCAGGCAGGAACTTTATCTTCACTTCCACGGACACAGCTTGCCGCCTGTCTTGCGGAGCTCATTTCCAGGTGCGCGTTCGCTTTTATACCTTTCCTGCAGAGCGGGAGGCTTGTCGACCGACGGCCCCGAAGGGAACGGAGCCATGGGCACTCAGTGCTTTGTTTCCATTAGTCTCTTAACCCCGCCCATCCTGGCCTGTGTTCACACGTCGCTCTCTACCACTTCCCCAGAACAGGGCCTCGGAGACCGTCTTCCCCTCTCCTCACTCACCCCACCGCCCCCCCCGACCAACGAACCAAGCCCAGGCTCCGGTGCTCTCACCAATTCATCAAGCAGACGTCCGACACGTCGAGTGTGTTGTCGTCCCCCTGGTTCCCGACACCCTGCGCAGTGTCCCTGTGGCCTGCTCTGGAAATAGCTGCAGCAGCCGCCCCCCCCACAGGGCACTATTATAGGGACTGACTGTCACTATATGTGGTGACAGGCAGAGGATGCAAGGGGGTGGGGGTGGTGGCATGGCGCTCGGCAGAAAAGGGGAGATGGTGAGAGCATATTTGTTGTTGGATGTTCAGTACTTTGCGGTCTCTGCTCAGTCCAATCAGATGTGTGTGGGCGGGGTGTAGCCAGAATTGTCTGATTGACAATACCAGGAAGCCTAAAAACCACCGGTGACCATTAGCGCATGCAGTTGCACATGTTGAACCCCTAGGGGTATATTTGAGTCCTGATCTACATCGACAAAAATTATGTTAAATCAAGATTTGGACCATGATCAATCTACATCACCGTTGTGTAATGTACCACATCTCATGTAAAATAAGATGTTTAAAGGTTCTGGTTTTAGTGTGTTCCGTCTTCCTGTATTGAGGGGAACTTGATTAAAAGTCTGATTACAATGATAATGATTAAGATTGAGTACCCAATCCACAAGGGAACAAAAGCATACGAGAGCAGGATTTGAAGCAAATTCAACCTTAAAGGCTAATGATGACAAGTGTGCATTTGAACAAGCATATCAAAGTGTGATATTAACCTTAATTCAGAGGAACAGCAGTGAGGCTTTGTGGTAATTACACATTTTACAGATAATATTCACACACAAATGCCTCCATGATTACATTTTACAGGCCTTTTGAACATTCTAAAATGTACAAAGGTGGTTGAAGTGATGCAATGCCATTTATTGTCAATGTTATTTATCAACACACATTTTATCTTATCTTTGATCCCCAGACAAAGACAGCCAAAGTGTCCCTTGTCCTTTTATTGTGCTCACCTAAGTGGCACTGGGGAAACACAAATTGTCAGGCCTATCAAGAGTTAAATTAAATTGAATTACAAAAGTGTACGATTAAACTTGTCTAAAACAAACACAGATAATCATCCATTGCTAATCCTGGTATGGACGTGTTGTCTATCAACCACCTGGGGCCCATTTCATACAGCCACTCTACATCATAACGTAACTGTTTTTACAGGTTATATGCAATCAGTGCCATCGTGATATATTTTGTGTGATGGATGATGCTCCCTCTTTATTATGGTTTTTTTCCCCCCTGTCCTTCTTTCTCCGTTCGAAATTCAATTATTGGTGAGATGGAAGCACAGGATGAAGAGGCTTTGAGTTAGGAAAGGCAGGGCTAGCGGGGTGCCGGTGTGTGTTCACGCACAGATCCACCATTGTTTCTGATGTGACAGATTTCAATGAAGGGGACTAATTTATTTTCTAGCGACCAATTGCACCTGCCACTCACGTGCAAAACCCGAAGATTTGAACGCAGCTGAGCATACGACCCTCATGACCCCGTTAAGAGAAGTCCCTGTTCCAATTAGTCCATTGTTAAGGCCGTCGATACTGATTATATCCATCAATGGCACTTCGTTTTATTGTATTTCTTGAGACCATATGATATCAAACGTTCGTTCGTTGCACACATTCAAAAGAGAAAATATCTTCCTGTATTTTTAGGAATATCTGTATTTGACCTTCATACGACAATGTCTCTATTTTGTTCTGTAACATCTTATTTCATTATCACATACAGAAACACACTTCGGTATAAACACAAACACACATACGTACATATTGGCACACACATACGCAATCTATTTGTAAAATACTATATAGCCATTGTGCCACTACAAAACACACACACATGGCCACATACACACACATTCCCCTTGTAAAATACTATCTAACTAGCCCTTGTGCACTATAAAACAAACAAGGCTGCTGAAATCGAATGTTCCTGATGTCACCAGGCACTGTCAATCCTGACCACAAAGCAAATCTGTGTCAAATCATCTCTACCTGCAGGGTTCTACGCCCCAGGCAGCGGCCGCCTGGCTGGACATCGCTTCTCCTCTGGGAGGACTTGTTGCTGGCCAGGTGGGAATCGGTGGAAGGAAGTGGTAAAGAGGCAGCTCAGCTGTGCATGGGAGGAGATTTATTTTCCCAACCACAGTGAGCTAATGTAGCAGGGAGTTACAGACGTCTGCGTGCGGGTCCGGGGGCGTGCGGGCAACACACTGTGTCTGTGTGTGTGTGTGTGTGTGTGTGTGTGTGTGTGTGTGTGTGCGTGGGTGTGTGTCAAGCAGACAGGCTTCGCTGGGTAATATGTGAACTGTGACAGAGCCGGCGGGGGAAATGGTATGGGTGGACGGCCCACTGATTGTCGATCCCATTCTGCACCATCTCTCACTTCTGTCACAACAAGTTGATGACGATTCAGACACACACCGACACACACACCGACACACACATCATACACACTGAGAGGACAGGAGGGGTGTGTGGATGCGGTCGAGGTGTTAGTTCTGGGTTGTCGTTCGTGGATTTCCAGACACGAGACCCGAGATGACCTGAGGGCTAGACCTAACGAGTGTGTGCTGTGTCTCATGTCCATCTTATTGTGAGCACACGAGAAAGGAACAACTCCCAACTATCATTGTGAATGGAGGTGTACAAAATGACAAAAAAATCTATCAGTTACAACATGAATCTGTTACATCCTTACTGTTTCAAGACGTATTGTTTGTCTGTTCATGCAAACAAGGGATTCAAACATGAACCTCCGGATTTTTCATAAAAGTCAATCATACACACACTGTCCTACACAGAGCAAAACCAGAGCTATCCCAGCAACAGACTATTAAAACCAACAACTTCCACTTGACTTTAATCTCTACTTTTGCGTGTTTTCAAAGCATCGCTAAGAGATATTTGCATAATTGTTCATCCCTATCTTTGGGGTCTCCTTTTTATGGCTAAAATAAAAGGAATATTATCTGCCTGTTCCTGTGTGCATGTTTTTTTTGTTCGCCTTTCTTCGGCATCTACCTGCTGAGACAAACGATGGCACTCTGCTGCCCTAAAGATTTATGCTCACTAGAATAATGTGCCTTTGTTGCTGGGTCCCCTAAGGTGTGAGCCACTGTCTGAAGTAAAAATGAATAGGAGTGTGTGTGTGTGGGTGTGTGTGACACCAGTGTCTTTCTGAAACTGGTCTCGTTCGAAATGTTGCAGCTCTACACACACTCGTATTCAGAGGAGAGAAAGGGAGGGTTTTCGTAGCTTGGGATGAAGGTGTCGGATGTGAAACTTTATTTAACCAACCTTTTGTAGTTGAAAGGTAACCTGAACTCCATAGGGGTCAAATAACTCAACACGTTTTCAGTAGATGGGCGGGGTTCCGAAAACTCTCGACAGCAGACACACTGGCAGATCCTGTAAACATATTCTTCTCTGTGCCCCATAATCGATATACCTGGCAACTGCCATCTGTAGTAGGCTACGTCATTTGTTAATGCTACCGTCAGCTTGTGAAATTGCAAAAACCCTGACACCGTAACATGTCCGTTAAAATTCATACTTTTGTCTTGCATGCTAGTTGCATGACAGAATACAGTACACACATGTCATATGTAGAACATCGTAGTATGCCGTGCAGGACATAGCCTGGGTCTTTGCGTTGCCTTCATTATTTTGCCCCTAATTACCTACAACGGCGAATTCCTGTTCTCCACATACGGTGGAGCTATGGCGAGAAATGTCATTATTGTACCTGCTTTTGTCTGCTCTCTTACTATCATATGCATTTTAGCAGCTAGTTGGTCACATGTTCTAGCCTACAATTTCCACTCACAGCAACATGAACAGTGTTTTTGCTGTGAACGAGGAAGTAGCACAGAAACAAATCAAAAAGGGTGCTTTTTTCCCCCTAAAATGCAGACAGCATAACTATGCCATGACACGTTTTAAGTGCAACTGTGTATAGGAGGCAATTGAGTTTAAGGGTCTTCTGTGGCCATCCTAGAACAGGAAAATGTATTTTATGACTTTTACAAGGCAGCAAGAAGACGTCTATTCGGCTATAATGATGTAAAGTTGATATTTAGGTGGAACACCGAATATCCCACAGGGATATTTATGGCCTCTTCATTGGTTTACAGCTGCTAAGGATGAGCATTGTTCCCAGGTACTGCCTCTCTCTCGTCCTAAACACAAGAGCATGCTGCCTCCCTGTAGATAGCAGCATGTCCTTTACTAATATCATCGGTTGGATATCCCCACTTTTAATTGGGATAAGTTTGGATGATCGGATCCAAACAGCTGGAGTGGAGCAGTTTGATATATATATTGTTTTTGTTATTCCCATATTGAAGTAGTTGAGTTGAGTAGTTATAAACACTCCATATTGGACTACTTAAGGACGTATGGCAGCATTTTCTCTGAGAGACCCTTCCTCACGAAATGCAATTGTAGTGTAGCTGTCATTGGCCTACACAGACTTATTCACTGGTTTGTATATTGAAGCCTCAGCTTTTATATTTGTATTCTCTTATATTTATATATTTTTTCTTATATTGCACTGTTGGAGGAGCCCAGGACTAAAGAATTTCATTGCCAGTGACAGCTCTGTAATTGTTGTGCATTAGACAATAAAACCATCTTGAATCTCGAATCTTGGTAGATATCTACTTAGAAATCCCTCCTCTGCATATTCCCCTCTTTGGTGGGTATATCCCACTCAAAGCTATATTATTGTTTGCATTGAAATGACACTCTTACTGTTTATCCCTCAGGTTAACACAGATTTTGGCAAATGGACCTTTATGTTCATAGGTCCTTCCCCAACTTAAAGACACATTTGCAGTTAGATGAGCTGATACCGATAAGGGCAAAAGAAATATAGTAGAGCTATGACTGTGAGTTATAAATGTTTTTGTTTTGTATGAAACACTGTATATTGGCCCATGTGACCTCAACAATTGTACCTGTTAATCTCAATGGGTAAATAAAAACAAGAATAGGGTGCTGAAGTTGTCATCATAACACAATGGATCATATTGAACTATATCATAGCTTACGAGTTCGTCACCCATTGGATGCCAGGTTAGTTTGTTTACACAATTCTGACATTACACATCAGTGATTCTCTCAAGTTGGCATTGTTCTAAGCTGGCATCTTTCTTTTGTCGTTAATCCTTTTGAAATAATGTCATTCTTAACCTCAAAAGTCATTGTGTAGGGATCTCTACCTCAAAGCTGTAAATATCCAAGCATTGCCATTTGAATCCTATACAAAAGTCTATCCAACAAACAGGTGCGTTTCTGGAACATCAGAGATCAGATGCCTCATAAAATCTGCAGGGGCACATTTTGCTTTGGAGCCATTGGGACAAAGTAGTGCCTTTGCCAATGTGTTAAAAGAGATAGTGCAAAGCACTTTACTTGTTTCAGACCGCTGTAGCGCTTCTGCAGGACGTTGGCGTCCATCAAACATTTAGCTATCAGGCTTATACCGCAGATCTTCTGAACACACTTTCTAGTGTTCCCTGAGGCTTGTACAAGACAGGGAAGAAACTGGTTTAGTCATCATTTATACAAGGGTCTATACAGCACCTCACGCTACATATTTATCAGAGCTAGACCATTCTATATACCGATGATCAGTTTTGAATTTGGCTTTTTAGTTTTGTTGTGGGTAATAAAACACATTGTGGTTAGAGTGGCCAAGGGTGGTTACATCTGCTGCAGTCCACTGTGGCACTTTTTTGTGATGATGTATCTTTTGTAAATGTATACAAAATGGGAGTAAAGTGTATAAAGAACGTTTCACTTTACAGAGAGAAAAATGTACCCTCCTGTTATCAGCTAATTCATGATTGTAGTTGGAGTTGGGAGAGCCCAGGGTGTCTGATAACTCTGTATTGTTGTGTTAACTACGTCTTTTCACTCATCACAGATCTGCTGTCTGAGTAGAGCCCAGACAGTCTTTTTTACTATCAGCATTTTAACCATATTGCATAAGGCACTATAAGCCCATGCGGTGATACCATCTGTGGTCTGCTTCAATTATACAAAATCCATGAGGGAAGGTAGGCCAGGATTTGTAACAAAAGTAATCTTGACACACTAAGGTGGACATTTTTGGGGTATTAGAATTCAGCCATAAACACATATCCATTTCCTTTTGAATGGAATGCATGATTAAAGTGTTCAATTTGATGTGACCTACATTAAGTCCATCATTTCATTGAATCATTATTCTGACAGCAATCTTACTGTTGAAATAAATACATTTCTTATTGTATCAAAATACATTTTCTAAAACTATCTTCACATTTTTTTTTTACAATGCCCTAAAATACAAACAAAAAAATAATAATGAGATAATAAACAGTAAAAACTATTTGTTTCTGCTTGTGACTAGCTTTAATGTGTGTTGGTTGAAGCAGAGGTCTACATTTAGGAGACTATTGTTTTTTGAGCAGACCATTATAGATTTCTGGTCATTTCACATATGGATGAGAAACACGAGCATAACATTTACAGAGCAAGCCTTGATTTTTATCTCGGCAGCGGTTCTCATTGTATACATTTCTTGACATGAAAGCAAAGCTTCACACAGAGAAGAACACAGACGAACACACAGCACAGAGGTAGGTACATACCCTCCAACATTACTTACATAGCATATATGGCAAATACATTTTAGGTACTTTATTCAATTCCACATTACAAGTCAATTTTCATTAGGAATCAAATGTTTTGAATGATCACGTTGACGTCCAGACAAACACATCTGTTTACATTTCACTTTTTATTATTATTATTATTATTATTATTATTATTATTATTATTATTATTATTATCATTATTATTATTATTATGTACATGCCCTAGACTACCAACCACCAGCACAATAAACTGCCATCTGTGGCCAAGGTTTTCAATTGTGGATATTAACGATTGATATTTTAGTCTTAGAAATGCAGGTGTCCTCCATAAACAGGTCAAATGCACATGCTACCTCAAACAGCCTAACTGTTCTGGAATTCGGAGATATAACAATAATATCTGGTGTATTTGGAGTTCCTAAAAAAAGTGTTTGCAGGTGAGTGACACCAATCATACTGTACAGTAGTGTGTTTAGAGCTTTTCATCAGCTACACAGGGGATCTGAGCAGCAATGAGGTCCACAAGTCTGTCGTGTCTGGCAATATAGAGTCCTTTAAGTGAGGGTCAACTGTTCATGATGTGGGCTACTGACTCCAGGTGCCGAGGGGGGTCATGCAGCATGCAGAGCGGTGAATGGATGGAGGGGAACCACAGTGAAAGTTTGTATTTGGTGGAAACAACCTGCAGACGTGCCTTAACACAGAAGATAAGGATCTCCTCACTGATGTTGGCGTTGCTGTAAATGGTGTGTGACACAGAGTGGTCCGCACAGGGCTGTTTGGCCAATTTTCCCTGAAGTTTTAGACTGGACCAGTACTCCATATTTTGCGCTCTCTGAATAGATAGAAGAGTCTGCCTTAATGTTGTAGGCTGGAGCAGGTGTACATTGTTGTTATGGTGCAGGCTGGCTTCGACAACAACAGATGGGTCACCTACAACTGCATCAGAGACCTCTACAGGTTGGAGATGGGAAGTCCACTTCAGTTCAGCTGGCCCTGAGCAGAAAATCCTCCCACAAGCAGTCTGGAACTCCAAGCCCCCCGTCCTGTTTTTTCTGGAAGATGAGGCATCTGGTGGAATGTGTATTAAGACACAGCCATTTCCTAACCGTGCTTATGGTTTTGTTGTCCATTCCACATAATACCTTTTGTGGAATATGGACATTTGTAAAAAGCTATATCTCGTATTGCTTGCTTGCAATTAAAAAAATACATGAAGAGGTGCTGCGTCGATGAAATCTAGTCTGGTCATAAACTGATGTGCCATGTCATTCAGTTGCTGATTCCATTCTCCGGCGATGTTAAATTTGTGGATATGCATTTAGGATAACATCAATTGCCTTTGCTCTGTGATGCTGCTGTAGGTAGGCCAGTTCGTTTTGGCCTACCTTTTGGGGCTGTCGGCGCCGCTCTCTCACAGCCGCAGCAATCGCTGGATGGATCACCTCCCGTAGGTGCCGCAGTTGTTTTTCAATCCATTCAGCTAGATCCACAATAGGGTTTAACGTAGATCGCACGTTATCATCCAGTGGAAAAGTCCTTAAAGTCTGAATGACATAATGCAGCAACGGCAATCCAAATGGTCACCCATCACACACCCACAGAACATCAGTAAAACCAAACTCTACAGAATAAAGGAATTATCATTATCAGGGATCAGGGTCCATATTTAATGCAGACACACAGAGCTCTAGCTAGACCCCAGAGTTATAAATATATTATATTCATTTGTAATTTGGACTGAATACCCATTTCCGCTGTCTTTCCTATCAGCATCCATAGAGCCAAATTAGAGGGGTGTGGTTGAATATAAATCTCTTCCACTTTCCAGACACTTTCCGTTCGGAAAAATTGAGACACTTTCATCACCAAAAGATTGTCCAAGATCAAATGCCGATAATTACCAGCTCACAGCACAAAGAAAATGTCCTTTCCAGGTGATTGTAAAAGCTAATTACACTCTTGCTTAAGCTATGTTTTATTTGCCTCCCCCACATCTAATGTATCTTGACCTCCTCTCAAATTACTCAAAGTTAGATAAGATCATCTTAATGAGATGCTTTTAAAAAAGAGGCAAGAGGCTGGGCGACATCTACTTCAGTTTGTGAAATATTTTTCACCACCATATCAGACTGAGACAACGATAAACTTAGCCTTCCATACATCTTGCATAAACATTTATAGTCACAATTTTTGTCATTGTACTTTTCATTTAGGCTGCAATATGGACTGTTGGACACTCCTGGTACGACAACTTTGGTCAACATCAGACGTTCTTAAGATGTGTTCTCAAGATGATTTAGGATTGTCTTTATTCATTCATAGCTGTAAACAAGAACAGAGATCAATTAGGACAATACAGCAGGCTGATGTACAACTGCTACGAGGCTCAGGGAGTTGTTTCAAAACAACTAAAGCTATTCTATTTTTTGCATGGCATATTTGTCTTGGTCAATTTCCCCTCTGTAGTTATCTAATTGCATTCCCACCAGAACTGGCCAGTAGCACACAAAGCTGGTCAAAAACAAAAGGAGTGCATCACTCGCTAATAAAATTGCATTAGCATGATTGCTGAACGTAATGAGCCATGTCATTTAGCAGAAGCATTTTAATGTTTTCTTTTGCTACATTAGGGAGGGCTCATGATGTTGTAAATGTTTGGTCATTTATTTTTGGCTCCTTGATTCATTTGATGAACAAATATGTACTCTATTTGACTTGATTTCTTTGTGTATTATTTATTTTCCATTATTTATTGAAACAAAGCTCAATTTAGTTTTTGCTTTTAAATGTATTTATAGTAATATATATTAAAAAAAAATGGCAGCGTTGGACTGCTTGACTTAACACCCGCATGGCAATAGTTACAGTCAGACTTCAAGTAATAAAAGCCAACATTATTGTCTTGGCTTAAAGTCTGAGGTGAGGTGTGACAAACAAACACTTGTGTACAAATGTAAGCGTTATATCATTAAGCAATTTATTACTTTTCTTGAACGTGGGTAGACACTACATCACTGAATATGATTTATGTTCTGCCACATCGCTACACCTAGTTGTACACCCCAAATGATGAAACCACAGATTTCAGTTCAGTTGTTTTGGAAATGACAGGAGTGAGGTGTATTTCAAAAGTGTTTACACTTTTACTACACTACACTTTTACACTTTTTATTACTACCACATCCACATCCTTGATTGATTTTTTTTCCTCTACTCTCAGCTGCTTGTGCTAACCTTGTCTTGGTAATGGCTTCCAAATGGCGGAAATATGCACGTGGAAGACACGTAGAGCTATGATTCATTGCACCCAGACAGACCCTCTGGAGAATTAGCGGCAGAGAACGCATTTTGAATGGAGTATGAGTGTCAAGACAGCATTCCTCCATCTTTTATTCTCTCCTGACTGAAATTGATACATTTTATTGCTTTCTTAGGAGATTCCAACTTTTAGAACATCCACATCCTGCACTTGAAGTCTGCCACATCCGTCACTTCAATTGCCCCTCAGGGATGTGAAATGATGCTTTGGTCTTGACATCTCTGAGGAAGAAGAATGTCTTTCTTATTTTTCTTTTCCCTTCTTTCTTTTTTTCCTCCCCAAGTGGCAGGTGGTGGGAAGGGGGGGGGGATATCCTTTTTGAATTCAGAAAATACGTGATTAATTAGTTCCAACCCTGATGCTGTCCCTCAGACCTCCAGGGTGGTGGTGTGGTGGGTGTGATGGACAAGTGTGTCTATATGTCCCCATATCCTAGGTTAGATGCTCATGTTGATCCCGACGAAGCTGTACCCTTTGCCCAAAGGTTCCTGTGTTACATACTGGCCTTGCTAGCATGCAAGCCTCTTTTATTGTGTATTATTGTTCTCTGATGTCGGACACTGCACATGCTAGAGCAAACCGGCCGATGCCAGTCAGCCCTGTAATACGGCTAAATGCAACAGCGTGCCCACCTTTATTTGGCCTTCAACCTTGAATAAAAAGCAATCAAAAAGTATCACAACCCTGTATTGTGAGGTTTCCAGCGTAACCATGTCATTTTGCTTCTATAATATATCCCAAAATACAACCTGTCTTTTCTTGCATGCGATTGTCATCGTGATCTGGCATCGGCTTACACTCAGTCTACAAATGGGAAATAAGGTATTATAAGTCCTTGTGCGTGATGAGATGAACGTAAGTCGTTGTACCTGTGGTCACTTGGCAGCTGGTACATTGTCTAACGACGCAGAAGCCTTCATACGTAAAAGGTCCCTTTGATTTTGGATTCAGCTGTGCAGCCATTTTTTTTTACCCTCACTGACTTGTGAAAAAGATTATATATTTGAGGGTAATTACAGGCATAAGACAGCACTTTGAAACTCGTGTTTTAATTCCCTTCATTTTTATTTTTTTTGCAGAGCTGCATAAAGGTAAATTTTGCTAACACAAAGAAATAAAAAAGAAAAATTCTGCGCTGTTCTCAGTGATTTGCATTTAAATTAAAAAACAACGTTCCTAATATCCTCACAATGTAGTTCGCATATGCTTATTTACATTGGAAGTTTGTGAATAGAGATAACCCCGTAAAGAAAAATACATTTGCATCACTTCATCATTTAATCATTTCATAACTAAATAAACATGGTACACAACTGATAACTTTAAGCCTCTTCATGTACATACATTGCATACAAAATAAAGGATAAGATTTTGAAAATCTGTAAAATGTCAATGTCTTCATTCTGTATAATCTACAATTACTCAGAGATGCTTAGCAGTTTTAGAACAGTAGATAAACATATTTAGAAATTGTTACCTTCTAGCATAGATGTTATCATTTGAAATGCATGAAGGCAGGGTGACCTCTAGGTCTGTGAAATATTTGTCACCATCATATCAGATAGCGATAACAATGAAGTTAGCATTCCATATGTCTTGCACAAGCATATGTAGTAACCGATTTGTTCATTGTACATAGCAGAGCATTTATTCCGGCTGCAATATGGACGGTTCTTGGCCCCCCGTTTTAGATGCTAACAGCAAGGCCATGTTATCATTGAGGTTAGATGCATGGATTGACTGTAAATGTTTGATTAGGTTGCCATGGAAACAGTGTAAGGCCTATTCACGGGGGCACGTGGAAGGTAATGTCAGCCAGTTGAATATGAATAATGGTTCAGAAGTCATGGAGCAAATGTTTGCTTGTGGGGCACTCTGCATAACATTTATCAAAGTTCGTCTATTTAGACATGAGAAAGCGAGACAAAGAGTTAAAGAGAGTAACTGTTTAGATTCACAACTGCAGAGAAACATTTATTATTTGACATGGCGGTGGAGTGCAAATGAGAAATGGGAGACAATTGAGCACACGTCTGATTCACATGTGAAGAGCGGATAGTGATGGCAATAATGCGTTTGACAGCTCTGAACTCTGTACCAATGTTCCTCAGCTTCGCTGTCAATCACACGGTATATTAGGGCTGTAAAATGAGGCGGGAGATGCTCAATGTGAGAGGTCCCTGCCCTCACTCAAAATCCACCCCCCACCCCCCAATACACACACACACACACACAATCTCTGCAACATCCCTTATATTGAATTTTATATGTATGGAATTCTAATAATATGAATATATATATTCTCACCTATTTTCTCCCACCTATTTTTATGAGTGCTATGATTAAATGTTTGCTGTTTAGCATGTCTGGTAAATGTATTACTGTAATGCTCCATGGACAATTGAGTGTTTGTGTGCCTGTGCATTTCACATGATTGCACATAGTCCTACACACATGCATGTAGCAATGATCACATACTCAATGGCAACGGCCACTCAACTTTCGATGAGCACAGCACTGAATTCACAGCTGCCTGTGCCATTGCGTGTGTCAATGCCATCTCTTGTTTTTCTTTCTATCATCCAACAGCACTGTTCTGTCTGATAATTGGAAGGACATAATTGTAGAAGCGTCTTAATGCGTGTGTAATGCAGCTGTTCTCTTGACAGTCTGCTCTAGTCGCAGCTGTAGAGGTTGACTGCGAGTCATTTTATTTGTAGGAGCAGGGATATCAATGGTGCATCTGTATACACGAGCACTCTCTGAGCACACTTCACTCTTGCTGCAGTCACTTCTCTCCCATAGGATTCTCCCATAGGGAATATGTAGTATTCTCAATGCCTACGCAGTCGACTGTTCCAATAATGCCCGGGTGAATTCAGCAGGGGGACTTCCTGACAGAGATGCCAATGCACCGCAGAGACCGGAATCTGTTTCATTTCTTACACGTACATACAGACACACACACAATTGAATATACATGCTTTTACATGCACACTTGCACGCACACATGCATACACCCACTTGGCAAGAGGGATTTTCTGAGAACATTCATACACCGTGTGAGGGGGAGCCGTGGCCTAATGGCTAGGGAGTCGGGCTTGTGCTCAGTGGGTTGCAGGTTTGATTCCCGGGACTAGAGGGAGAAAAAACATGGGTGGGGAGGGTGACTGAACAGAGCTTTCCCCCTCTCAATATCCACGGCTGAAGCGCCCTTGAGCAAGGCACCTA
>JAOTIX010000111.1:1492708-1506987 GCA_027123715.1 Gaidropsarus macrophthalmus
ACTAGAGAGGGAAGTTACCTATCCTACTTTGGAACCAAAGGGGTAAGCTACCAATCATCCCAGTAAACTAGAAATGTGAGTTTCCTCACACCTATCCCTCTTGATTCCCTCTATGAAGGTGGAGCTACCCATTTACCCAGAACTAGTATCTATCTTATAGTGAGGTTGACGGTATCTTGCTAGTGAGCGACAGATAAGGGCACCTATTTTTCTCCCGAACTAGAGCTTGAAAGTACATATTTCTAGTTAACTATAGTTTGAAAGTACCTGTTTTTCCAAGTGGTCCTACAGAAATCCTTTTTTTAAATCTTTTACTTGTCCGCTGTCGTTTTCATGCTATAACTCTTAACTCTTATTAAAATAACCAATTATCCGCCACTTCCATGTGTCTCTGTCAATCTCCCAGTGATCGGTCTGCCACACTGTGTGCGTATGTTTGTGTACATTACTCTGTGTGTGTGTCTACATGTGTAGACACACACGTGTGTACAGGTGTGTAGACCCTTGTTTATGTGTGTGTGTGTGTGTCTATGTGAGTAATAGTGACAATAACGTGGCGAGGGTGACGGTGCTTGGGTCATCTATACTTCCTATAAGACTCTACAGACAACATAACTTGCGCCTTTCAAAAGATCCCCCGCCCCCCTCAGAGCACTTTACCCTGTTGCCTTATGAGTGTCAATCGAATGAGTAGGCGCAACATGTCTCCCGATATAAGCAGATGTCATCCTGCTCAACAGTGTTTTCTGCCCAGCTGCACTCCCCCATGAACTCTAATGAAGCCATTTATGAAGCTGGAGAAGCACACGAGACAGTGTCCCCATTACCCGATACATTACCCAATCCCAACAGCTGCACGTCCCCATATACCGCTTTTTGTCTTCAACACAAATGCCACCCTGCTCTCCCACTACTGAGTCACTGTGTAACCCGCTGTGACAAGAGGCACAGATGTGTGTGTCTAGGTGGCCCCTTTCATGTTAAGATTGTCCGCTGGGATAGCCCCCCGACCGCCCCGCTACATCACAGACAAGCTCATACAAAATAGTATGAATGCATGTATTGGACTCTCAACATCAACACATAATGACATTTTGTAAATAATTTTCTTTCTTTTTTTTCTCCAACATCTACATAAGAAAGAACTTGGAAGGGTTTCAATATATTCCATTCATATAATGATTCATGTAAAGGGAAAACGCCGTCCGGGTAAATTGGTTGATATTTGAGGAATAAAAGGCAAAGAAATTAAGATGCATGATCTCAGGGGGGCCATATTATGATGCAAAACAGTGTGTGCAACATTAACATCTCAAATGCCACCGCTGTCATAATGTCGTGCTGCACAAGCATATCTCTTGCCCAAATGCCAGCCAGAGACCCTGCATACAGATGCTCTCGAGCATGTCCCCACAGAGTCAACATCCAAACGAGCAATTAGGCAACGGAGGGTACAAGTTTGAGTAAAACTCAGCCAAAGTTGAAATGATGACATATTTGTAAATAACCCTGCTGGAAGGTTGAAACCGTGGTTTGAACTGCTTCCTCCTCACCCAGGAGACCGTCGGTGGTACCCGTCTTTCTAGTGGGCTAGAGAGGAAAGGTACCTGTCTTTCTAGTTAGCTAGAGGGGGAAGGTGCTTGTCTTACTTGCTAGCGGGGAAGGGTGCCTGTCTTACTTGTTAGCTAGGGAGTGAGGTCACTGTATTTCTAGTTAGCAAGAGGGGGATGGTGCCTGTCTTACTTGCTAGCAAACTAATGGAGGGTGCCGAGTTTACCGCAGACCACTAGTGAGCATTGGGTTATTAAAGACGCTGACCGGCTCACTTAGGGGTCATAGGTGAAACAGTTTGCTAGCATGATAGACGTTTCTGTCAAGCTGTAATTTATGTCTTAACATAAATCATGTAAGTCAATTCTTCATTCTTTATCACTATTATTGTTGTTGTCAAAGTTCCTACTGATATTTATGTTAGACATGTGCATGCAGGAATTACTGGTTGTAGCTCATGTCGTTATATTGTGTATTGCTGCAGGACTTCTTCATCTTTGTCGTTTAATAAAGAATCTGACATCGAGGAGCGTATTTCTTCAGAGGGGATGTACCAATCTTATTAGGGGACTAGAGAGGGAAGTTACCTATCCTACTTTGGAACCAAAGGGGTAAGCTACCAATCATCCCAGTAAACTAGAAATGTGAGTTTCCTCACACCTATCCCTCTTGATTCCCTCTATGAAGGTGGAGCTACCCATTTACCCAGAACTAGTATCTATCTTATAGTGAGGTTGACGGTATCTTGCTATTATTTCCCCCTCTCAATATCCACGGCTGAAGTGCCCTTGAGCAAGGCACCTAACCCCCAAACACTGCTCCCCGGGCGCTGCACCGCGGCTGCCCACTGCTCCCTGCAGTGTGTGTGTGTGTGTTGTGTTGTGCAGGTGATGGGTTAAATGCAGAGAAACAATTTCACCATACCTTGTGTGACAGTAAATGCAATATTGACAATATTGATATTGACTAGTGAGCTACAGATAAGGGCACCTATCTTTCTCCTGAACTAGAGCTAGAAAGTAAATATTTCTAGTGATCTATAGTTTGAAAGTACCTGTTTTACCAAGTGGTCCTACAAAACCCCACCACAACTGGTTGTGTAGGACCCCTAAGAAAGTAGAGCTCAAAGCTTTACGCCCCAATCTTACATTTTGCCGTGCGTGACACCCTGACCTCTGCAGGCCAGACGTCTCCCTCCTCAACATTGTAAATGCTGTTTAGTTTTATTTAAAGCTTCTCTGCTGTCTCTCTATAGTATGACCCAAGCTCTGTCATGTCCTGTTCTCCTCATTATAATCTTGGGTGACTTCAACCATGTCTCCATTAAAAAGACACTCCCGAAATTCACCCAGTATGTGACCTGTACAACCAGAGAAGAGAGGACCGTGGATCTGCTGTATGCTAATGTAAAGGACGCGTACACCTTCACGTCCCTTCCCCCGCTGGTAAGATCAGATCGCAACGTGGTTCTTCTCACTCCCTGCTATATGCCTCTAGTGAAGAGTCTGCCTGTGACCACAAAGACAGTGAGGACATGGTCAGAGGACTGACAGGGCTGTTTTGGGGTGACTGACTGGAAAGTACTCTGTGAGCCGCATGGAGAGGACATTGATGGGCTTACTGAGTGCATTACTGTCACACCCCGCAAGCATGTGATATATGTAAATGATTAGGTAAGTCAAGAAGAAAAGTACAATTATATCATTAAAACAGTCAGTTATAATGTGAACCTCACGTTTCTGCAAACCCAAACAAATAATGACAAAATAAACAATGTACAAGGTGCAGCGGCGGTTCTACCCTATACTTGGTCCCTGAATATAACATTTGGTCCCTTAATGGCCCGTTTCAGAAAAATCCTAGAACCGCCACTGACAAGGTGTGACTTTCTTTTATTTCCAAAATGCACAGACTACTACTGGTGCTTCAAGCACAGGCTGTCATGTGAACATCCGTGTCCTAACCCATGTAGTAGGCACCAGGCAGGCAGTCGTGTCATCATGTAGAAAGAAACCGTTTTCTCTGTGAAATAAACGTGACTCCAGGTACCACCACAAAACATGCCCGCACAACAGAGCCCGTGCCCTGCAGTAAACGCGTGCACTGCTGTTCCACGGAAGAGGAACAGAACGCGGAAGTAGGACGATGCTAATGGGTTGAAGCTAACCATCCAAAGACTGCCCCCCTGGTAGCGTGCATGACATGTGTATTTGAGAACAACCTATTAAAGGTGTAAATTGCTGGTGTGTGTGTGTGAGAATGCGTGTGCAAATGTATGGGAGTGCGGGCCTGCTTGTTCAGGTCAGTGTGTGTATATATGTGTGTGTGTGTGAGAATAACCTATGAAAAATGTCACCATGCGACTCTGCAGTGAGCGTTGAGCTTTGTCCATAGTTAATGGGCTGCGCTTCAGTTACCCAAGCCAGCAGTGTTCCTCCAATAGCTGAGGCCCATTAAATATGTATCATCTGGACCCTTGAGGTGTGCTGACAAAGACCTGTATTAATATCTTCCGATATGTTGGATTAGAGTTTCGACTGGACCTTTGGCTCTGGTCGTATCACTCACTCATCTTTCTTTATACCCCTTTGCAAAATCAGTATGGAGATTATACTGGGATACCATGATGGAAAGGCATTTTTACATTTAACTCTCTTTATAAATGCCATCATCATTGATGATCCTAATGAGCACGAAATATTCCCACTTGGTAGCACAGCCAATTAACAGTCCTGGATAAACACATTTTTCCAAGCGTTCCGATGACAAGTCTTTGAAGAGAGTGGGTTTTTGTTCCCCGCCACTTTTAGGAATAAACAGCATGCGTTATCGGCAACTTCTGAAGTTGAACCTTTATCCAATCGGAGAGTGATCTGATCTCTTTTCAGGAAAGGGATAAAGAAGAATCAGTCTCTCAGATAGTGTCAGCGACATGGGATGATCTCATACAAATGTGCTTTTGATGGCTGCGCAGCTGGGCCACAAAACCACGTGATAATAGCATCAAGGAACGGGACTGAACTCAGGTAATTTAATTAGAGCAGTGTAAGCTACGAGGTCGATATTTGAAAGGATGATGGAAGACATGAGTCGATAATAAAACATTCCAAATAACTTGCTTGTAACATTCAATCGTCATCAGATGGCCGACAACATTATTTTTAGTCCTTATTGTTACGGACTACAACATGAATTGGTGCTCGTGTGGGTATGATGATGGCTCGTTTAAACAGCCCAACCTGGCCCAGGTTTGATTGGACACTGGTGCTGGGGGGGGGGGGGTGGGGGTCTGCACACCTGTTGAACATTGAGCAATCAGTGCAATCAGGTATGCGACGCGAGCGCATACCTCTGAAGTAGCATTGACCTTTAAAGGACTATTATGGGACGAACGTGGGAGGAGCATGGCACTCGTGCACGCCACGCTAAATTCAACGCACGTTGGTATTTATAACGAGAAGTGTGCGTACATTTGACACTAAACCGGCTTTCTAACACCACCACCCTGTGACTTTTGAATCAAATTAAACGGCCACAAAGGGCTGTGTTGCATGGCCTCCGATGCATTCCCAAAATTGCGTTACCTAAAACAACTTGGGTTGTGTGTGTACAAGTTATGGGTTGGCATAGTGTTGCATTTTTTCAGCTTGAAAAAGAAAATGGTATGTAGTCAATATGGGATATTTTAATTGCAGTCAAGGAACTATACTACACACAATAGTTTTATTTGAAGTCTATGTGCATCCCCAAATGAAGACAAAACTTTAGTATCTGACAGCATTGTGGTACAACGAGATTGGTGGCTTTCTGTTGGCAATTATTATTAATTGCCTGTTAGCCAACAATTGTGCTCCCTTTTTCTTTTAATTTGAGTTTGAATACCGTGCAACTTTTGGACAACCTCCTTTTCATAGAACCACCACCTCAACCTCTTTTCTTACTTATTTTAGACCAGAAGTTCAAATATGTTCGTGTTAACCAAGTGAAACAGGTCCACAACTGTGAAGTCAAAATATAATTTTTGCAATTCACCAAGCAATTTGGTTAAGATTGGAATGTATTTCACTACCCTACACATTCATTCTAGATAGTGGTACCTCAAATATGATGCCTGACATGAGTACCTCAACTCAAAAAGCCAAGTGATCACTCAATATTATGCACATTTCTTCCCTCCCTCCTTCCCATCCTTTCTCCATCCATGAATCTGGACAGTGGTTGCCTAAATGTGCTACCAAACAATATAACTCTAACCTAATATTTGAGCAGGCTGTATTGACAATTAATAATTAAAATTTAAAGCAAGGAGATTTGAAATAAAAAAAACAACAAATAAAAACTCTGCTCTCTGCTCACTTCTTTCTAAATGTCTCTGAGCTACTTAGCTCACCACTATGACACTTTAATCTGTCACTTTATTCCAGTCGACGTCCGGACAAACACGCCGGTTTACATTTCACATTTTACTTTATCATTATTATTGTTGTATATATTTTTATCATTTTTATTCTTATTTTTATTACGTAAGTCTCAGCTTTTATACTTGTATTCTCTTATATATATATATATATTTTTTTTTTCTTATATTGCACTGTTGGAGGAGCCCAGGACTAAGCCCAGGAGGAGGAGCCCAGCGACTGCTCTGTAATTGTTGTGCATATGACAATAAAACCATCTTGAATCTTGAATCATCATCTTGAATCTCTACATAGTCCAGGCAAAGTAGAGTCTTACAATAGTAAAATACATCTTCTTTTTATCCAGCCTGGATCTGCGACCCCTTCCCCTAGCTCTTGGTTCTAGCACCCACTATATCAGTTCCTGGTGTGTGAGTTTGTGCAGCTGGTACCATGACATTCTCTGCAAATATCAGTGCAAGGGAGTCCATGTTTTTGCATGTGCATCTCTTTGTGCTGCAGTCTTTCTTGTAACTACAGCGGACTACATCTAGTATTTCTGGTGGTGCTGCAAGCTGATCGGAGAGGACTCAAAGGACTCATCCCAGACCTATGTTGAGTTTGCGAAGGAGAAGAGGACTCGTTTTGACAAGTGGTGTTATGCTAGCAAGGCTACAGCTTATGATACTTTGTGAGTAAAGCCCTAATCGGACGGCACTAGTTTAATGTGGGGGACGTGGGGTAATTTTTACGTGGGGTGATTTTTATATGGGTTTTAGTCCCGTCCAAATGCGCCATATCAGTAATTATCATCCCGGAGAACGGCAGTAAAAATGACGGCCCCTTTTACCTTCCGTAAAAAGATCTGGGAAAAATACCTCAGGTGATACTAATCCCGATACTAATGTGAACCGCCGTAAAATGTATGTAGACATTTCGTCATTTCCTGTCAAAGTGCGGTGTTCAGCGTGTTTTGAGCATGCAGGCGCTTGAGGGAGCACTCGGTATCGTCGGCAGTCGAAGCTCAAATGTTCTGGGTATAGGCATACGAGGATTACCAGTGAAAAAAATAAATCAAGTGGTCTAAAGCACTTACCAGAGGCATGGCACTTATGGTTGTTTTAGGTAAATATACTGACACCAACTGCACATTACCACATAGCATTCTGTAGATAGGCAATAATAGGCTAACCATTAATAATCATACAAAGATACGAAGCACACAGATGGGAACAGGGAGGTGAAGGCAGTGCGTCAATTGAGGTACCCCTTCCATGTCTGGTAAAATACAATGATTTCTTAATCCTGTGCAAATCGGCCATTTATATTACCGTCGTCCTGAGGTTAAATTATTGTACCCCAGGTCCCCACGTCAAACTAGCCCCGTCATATATATCATGATATTACTGCATTGAAAAGCACCATAGTGCTTGAAGTACTTGAAGCCAAGGGGAAGTTACTCCTTTGCTATTGCATGCTAACTTCCTCTTGCTTAATGTGGAAAAACATCGGAACAATGGCTTCCCTCTAAATTCAATCTTGGGCCATATACCGTACCTCCCGAGGGCAACATTTAACACATGGACGCTGGCCAAATACTAATCGATAAAAGTAATTTCAACCTGACACCTATAATCAACAGTATAAGACACTGCATCTCCCACATCCCATCACAGATACACTAGCTGTTCAACAATCCGTGCACCATCTGCGGCCTGCCTTGCCTCGTTTTCAACACCTCAAAAAAAGAGAGAGAAATAATAAGCGAGAGGGAGAGCAAGAAATGAAGAGGTTGGAGTTGGACTGCGAAGGGAGCATGAGAATTCCCTGCTCTGTTTCCTCTATCGGTGGATATTAAAGACCCATTTCCTCTCTGCCCCTCCTGGGTGCCTTGAGACTCTGCCGCTTGGTAATTACAAAATTAATTCTCACTGTCTGGGGTGGGGGAGGCGCGCAGTACTCTTATTTCCATCACCAACCCCCCCCCCTCTTTTCTTCCTTATTCACTCCCTCACCTCCATGTCCTTTTAATCAAGCATGTCCAATTCCAAATTATTTAATGCAGACGTCTTGGATTCACGGAGAGAGAGGCAAGGGAGAAATCAATGGATACTTCAAATGAAAGGAAATCGGGTGGGGGGGCGTTGGTTTTGATGACCAGTATGTATACACAGTGTTGTGAAGTTACTTGCGCAGTAACTTCAACATTCCTTCTAAGATAAGCTACCAGTTACTTACATTAAACAAAGCATCACCAAAGCCAAGAGAAATGTAGCTAGCTAAGCTAAAAACGCGGTCAAACACGGGCAACATATTTCAGTTAAATTGTTCATTACACAATTAGCTAATAAATAACCTGAGACCTCAACTCTCCCAAATACCAGATCCAACCATGCCATGCCAAATTGACAGGTGTCTCACAATCCTATCATGTTGACCAGGAAACCAGCACGATTCAGTTTCTTCTGCCATCTTTCCATCACTGTAAACGCCTAATCTGTGTGTGTGTTGTGTGCATCTATGGTCGCAGCATCAGCTCAATGATGTCACCATCGTACAGAATTGCTTATTTCAGCTACCATCAACATAGAACACCTAATGTGTTCCTTTGCTTACCGTCTGTGTATGGGATTACAAATTCTTAGATGCATTTGTTTGTACCACCACGCTACTGAGAAATGTAGTTAAACTAGCAATGTTCCTATTTGTTACGACGTCACAGCCTACACTATACTGTATAAAAAATATGCAGTCTCAATTATGTATGGTGTTCTGTAAAAAAATTACATTCCTTCATAGTTGTTGTTAGACTTCAGTATGTACAGTAGTTCCCCCCATGAACTGCTTGATTACAACATTTGTATTGATGATCAAAGGAGCAGAGGCCTCATGTACAAAGGGTGTGTACTCACAAAAAATGTAGCGTATGTTCTTATCACGGCAAAGTTCGGATGTATCAAGAGTGAAATGACCGTGGAAATGCGCGGTGCCTCTGATACATGTTTGTTTTTGTGCGTACAACGTTTTCTGGATTCGAGCGTACGCCAGGTTTCAGTAGGAAATCCACGCAAGTCTTTGTACATGAGGCCCCAGGTGTGCGCAGGGGGGGTTGGGGGATTTTGACTCAACATCAAACATTGCAATCAGACACACAGGTCGAGGCCTGGAATGTAGTTCATGAGTGTAGTTCATCTTTCTAATTATTCCCTCCCGTCTGAGTTGCACTGTGAGGGCGGCTGCTGCAGCCGGTGGACTGTCCAGCTGAGTAAATGTACGCGTAGATAGAGTGCATCCACCGGGAACCACCGCCAAATGAGGACTTTGCAACTGACTTTCCCTCACCACTGGCAGGGTCGAGTCTGATCTTCCTCTTTTATGTCCAAGCGCCCTGGATGAATTTATCGGGATGTGTAGTAGTTTGGATTAATCGCTATATCCCTGGTGTTCCCTGGTCATATTGTAATCAATGTTTAAAGGTTCCTCATAAAGGGTGCCTGCCGCTTTTGGAAGCCAATGCGCATTACAGGGGCACTCAATCACTAGCTGCATTTATTTTTAATATCAGATTTTGTTGGCTATTTATATTTTGTATTGGCGCTTTTTGCTGCAAAGCATACTTTTTAGATGTACGGTTCTCTTTATAGCCAATAATGGATCACAAATGTTGTTTAAAAAATATTTTTCTTTTCCACGTTGAAATTATATTATACATTACACACCCACCATTGCTCATTCTGTTCTCTTGAGTTATAAATCAATATTGCACATGTTAGGGAAACAAGAATTATTTTGGGCTGGAGGGGGTAATTTCTTGTTCCTGTCATCGTGTAAGTATATTGGGCTTCAGGACAATATATTTGTAAGCCTTAAGGTTGCGGACCAGAACATAAATCAAGGCAAAAATCTATTGGGACGTTTTTAATTACACTTTTTGTTTTGTTTGTCTTCTACGTTGTAGGGTTTGTAGCTCAAAGCATTGTAAGGACGGCAGCCAAATGTTGAATGCATTTCAGCCGTCCATAATGGAGTTGAGTCATATTTGACGTGAGGGGTAAAAAAGAAGAGAAAAAGGGCCAAGATTCACAGTATGTGTGCTTTGTTCTCTTCAAAATGTTCTTTGAGGCAAAATCACTCTCATGCCGAAACAGCTGGGTGTAAATTGAGCCCCCAGCTTTGAATTATTAAACAGATCAATAAATCCTGCTCACAACAACCACCAACCACTCCTCAGTACACTTTATATGCTTCATACCAAAGCTACTAAACAGACGTTTGGGAATTAAATCCACATCATCTCTATTAATCGGTTCACCAGCCCTTATGCTTGTACCTCATTTAGAATTAATTTTATAACCATATTGATTGTTTGATGTTCGGGTTTCCTAACCCATGCTCTCTTTTCAACAATGTATTGAGCTGACCAGGGGCATCACTAGGATTGAAAGACTGGGGGCTTAGCTTCTAGCAGTTCATCCAATGCATGCGCCCAGATTTTTCATCATATCTTTCACAACTCTCGCAATATTGCTGATTATAACAGCAAACTGCGGGGACTGATAGCGGTCATGAGCCCTATTCTGACGGCACTAGTTTGATGTGGGGACATGGGGTAATTTTTACATGGGGTTTTAGTCCCGTCCAAATGCGCCCTGTCAGTAATTATACCGGAGAACAGCAGTAAAAATTACGGCCCCTTTTACCTTCCGTAAAACGTTCCGGGAAAAATACCCCAGGTGTCATTTCTGTGCAGTGCAGTGTTCAACGTGTTCGCTGTGTTTTGAGCATGGAGACGCTTGAGGAAGCACAAGTCCAGGCTCCTCAGTCCCCAACACACCCTCTCTCCCGGCCGCCCTGAGCCCGCCCAGACGCACTTGTAACAGTGTTATAAATAAACATTTTAGTCTTTAGTGAACTTCCCAATATCGCTGTCTTTTTACATATATGATTATGTTCCACTAATGGTTTTGTTATTGTTTCCGATGGGGCATTAATTGAGGTTGCACCCAGACTTTCTCACGTGGGAAGTCTAGAAAAGGGGGATGCCAGCTTTCTGTTCTCCGGCTTTCGTGTGATGTGCCATTGTGTAACCACAATTTTAATTTCATATTGAAAATATTCAGTTCACTGTATGGCCAGTGGTCGTAAAACATTTTTTTTTGATAATGTGTCCCCTTATGTAGAGAAAGGGAGGGGCAGGGGTCTAATGGGTTATATACGGGGGAGGAAGTTAGAAAACTGACTTCCAAAGATGCTTCAGGGGAGGGAGGGAGAACTGCTACACATCCTGTGGGATTCACTTCTCTCACACAGACACCACCCCCCCCCATGTCAGTGATAGTGAGGAGCATGCACAGGGAAGGTCAAGGCCACAGTCACATCCCCTGTAGGGCCTAAATCATCCACTCCCATTGTGTCTGTCGGTGACAATGACGCTAGAGCCGAGCTCCGTGACCTGATCACTGAATTAGGGAATCAAATAGGAGATTCAATAGCCAGCTGGCTGTTTGCTCCCGATCTGCCTGTCACGCCGCCTTTCATCCCAGTCTCTCCTGTGGAAGGTGACAATCACGGCAGTACCACTCTGGATTTCTCTAAAGTGAACGTGGTCAAGCCTGACGTCCGTGAACCTGCTGTATTCAGAGGTGAAGCATCTGATCAGTGTACAGTGTGTAACCTTCTGGTGACCCCTAGAGGTGGGGCATCTATTCTAAATGTCTACGTCTGAGTTTATATCAGGTTACTTAAGATTCTAAGTTCACATTTGATTGGTAAGGGAATTGATTGTAGCTTAATGCACTGTAAGATTAATGAGACCTCCAACCCACACAACACACGTGACCACAACTTCAGAGAATAAAAGTTAAAGATATTGATTCAAGAAAAAGGTTGCATTTGTTCTCTCAGCAAAATAGTAAAATAGAAATATCGACCCAGAATAATAAAACAAAAAGTGGAATAAAACTGTACCTTTAACAGTGTTTACCCTTCAAATATAGCTTAATAACGGTTTAAGTCAATTTTTTGTCTTGGGCCCAAGAACCAAAGGTAAAACAAACCCCTGAGTACTCAGAATAAAGAAAAAGTGTCAAAACAAAATAATCCTCAGTTTGGTTCGTTCATTTCATTCCTACCATCACGTGGATTTGAGCACAATGTCCATGCAACAACAGATGTCCAATGAGAGATGAGGGATTCAGGAGCAGCAATGATGATGGAAGCAGTTGAATCAGTACAGCTGAAACAGTTCATCCCTCGAGAAAAAAAAGACAATTTAACACACCATTACTCATTTTAGCAACAACAAGGTAATGTTAAGCGGCTAACCCTGTGCTAATTAGCTAACCTAGAACTGATAACTCACCAGGATAAATCGTCAATTCGCTCGGAAAGCACCCGTCCGCAGCTTTCCCCCGAACCAACCGATAGTAGTTTTCCACATCTCAAAAGTGTCTCAAATGTAGTTTTTTCACATTAGGTATTTTATCAATATCGTTAATTTCGCCTAATTACTTGTGTCTCGCAGTTTCTCTGTTCTGCGTCATCGGCTGTCTGCCGTTCATGCGCCTGTGATGCGTTTTGGGGGCATCGTAAATTACACTGTCTAGTGATTATTTCGGAAAAGTATGCTTTTATGCAAGAATGGATAGGGTTAATGGAAGTGTATTTGAGAAAAAAATAGGTTTCTTGCTTTCAGATCAACCTGAGGAGATTTTGAGCCATTTAATGGGAAAGGCTAAGACAATTGTAAAGTAGTTGAAGAGTAGCTCAACACTTGACAGTGCGGTCCATCCAGAAATGATTTACGAAATTCTCAGGTGGTACTTCAGTGAGAGCCCTGCATCATGCTTACCGTTAGCAGATTGTTATGCCACCCAACCCAGTGTGGGTGAAGATCCAGTGGATTACTTTTAACACAGCGGCGGAGCAGGCAGACCGTAAAAAGGAAGGGCAGGAAACAGGAAAACATGAGTGCTGAGATTTCTATGTTAGGAACATTAGGAACTGCAATGATTCTGAGTTAGCCAGTGTCTTTAAGGGCGAGCCTATGGGCAGATGGACTATGATGGAAGTTCAGGAAGCGATCGATGAGTATCAAAGAGAGCATGTGTCCAAGAGAAAGTCAGGGAAGGTCAAGCCAATTCAAGTAGCTGCAGCAGCTGCTTACTCTGCTTACTCTATGGCGGACGTCATCGAGGAAATGGGTTTGAGTGTGCCCAGTCCGAGCGTGCCCAGTGAGACCCAGCAAGTCCTCAGCTGCAGAGGGGGGTGTGTTGGAGTGTGTCCTGTGTATGCTAGAGAAGGTGCTAGAGAGAACCAACCAGGCCAATCCACCTGCAGCTACGCCGCCATGGCCCTGGGTAACAATTACTCCCTGCTGTGTCTGTGGCGACAAAGCTCACTCTACACGATCACACTGTATGAGAAAGAAGAGCCTTGCGTACTTTGCAGTTGGACCAGAGAAGAGAATGCACAGCGCATGGGGCCATTCAACCCAACAATACTGTACACGGCCAGGAAAACTAAACCATCCCCATGTGGGAGGGATCAGTGTGGGTTCATTTTGTCAGTCCCTCAGTCTTGAAGATGACATGCTATCCGTTTATGAAGAGTAGGGTGTAGTAGGGAGATAGTATGCCAGAATGTACATAAGTTAGCAAAATCTGATACTCTCTTTTATACTGATGTTGTGAAAAATCAAGTTTCGTTGCACGCACTGATAGACAGTGGGTCCATGGCCTACACAATGAACAAGGAGGCTGAACAGAAACTATGTGCTAAGTGCTGGCTTATGAGAGTGCTGGCTCAGATTTGGGCCACTTTTGCCTGCAGTCTCAACAGGGCCTAAGCAAACAACTATATTCCTCACCACATGGCTGTGCAGATGGCGTGTCATCAGGGCTTAGGGATTTCACTGCTCTTGCATGGTATTGCATTCCACTTTTGAATTTTGCATCTATCTCTGTCTTGATGGATTACAATCTTCTAAGCTTCCTCTTGCACTGCGTGTTTTTTCTGTAATTCTTCTTTACAGTGCTCTGTAAAAAATTGTATATATTCTACTGAAATGTGCCAACTCTTGTCTATATTCTATATGTATTTTATTTTTTGTTTGATTTGTTTGGTGTCCCACTCAACGCTTTGTCGACGTGCGCATCATGTCAGACCTTGTCCTTGTGGTCTCTCCACCATGTGGCTAGTGACTGATGTAGCATTTGGGAGCAGACAAAAAAACAACAACAGAAGAACAACATAACGGGGCAGCCGTGGCCTAATGGTCTGGGAGCCGGGCTTGTGCTCGGTGGGTCGCAGGTTCGATTCCCAAGACCAGAG
>JAOTIX010000111.1:1536155-1549441 GCA_027123715.1 Gaidropsarus macrophthalmus
CTCTCTCTCTCTCTCACACACACACACACACACACACACACACACACACACACACACACACACACACACACACACATCCGTCACAGAATCAAACCCACACACATTAGCATGCACACACCCTCACAGACACACAAGCCCGTCTCTCTTTATCTCTCTGTCTGTGACTCGCCACCCCAAAACGGTTTTGATCCTGATATGATCCTGCTGATTTAGAGATGATGTCATTCCTAATGGGGCCCTTTATCAGACGCCTCACAGATTCTTGGCATCTGTTGAGTATTATAAACACCCATCTCCTCTCGCTCTCTGGGTGTGTATGTCCCTCCATCTTTCTCCCTCACGTTCTCTCTCTTTTCCCTCTCTGTCTCACCAAAAGCTTTGCCCATTCACACTTATGACAGAGAGATTACTCAAACCTTTCATATCTGTAGTTATGCAGCAAAGTGGCATCGGTTTAGACCGGCATGGGCCAATCAGGCTTACTCATTGATTGGAACGATAAGAACGCAAGCAACAAGAGGCTCGGTCTAATTCGGCTCATTGACGACACCGAACTCACCAAACAGTCTCAGGTCACCGACCTCTCCAGACTCTCAGCCGACGACGGACAACCGATTTTCGGCCCGGTGTGTACTCGTACTACTAGTACTAAATTGAGTGACATCAATATTCTAGATTTTATATATACCTTTTATATATATATCAGTACATGGTTTTGGTTCTTCATTAATATGTCACATGTTATCCTGTCAGACCCTCCAGTATCCTCCAGTTTGTTTGTCGTTATTGAATCTGAATGGATTTTATTCTTTTAAAATAGGGAGGGAGTTGAAAAGAACGGAGGTTCCCATGTGTTGCATACTGTACGTATGGTAGAATTGATGTGTCCTCTTGAAAGTACATTTTCGTTCTTGAAAAGTAGATTTTAAGTGAATCTAAATACTGAACACATTAGCTTATGTTTCTACGAAGAATGACGATAATATCTGAGAGCAACGTTTGTAGGTAAATAAGAAATACAATAAAGCTTTTTTGGCAACATGACTGGAACATCATATTGTCTCAAAGGCAATGGAGTTGCATAGTGGAACACGCAGGGATGCATTGTCCATTTAAGTGTAACAATTGGTGATACATTACCACACTGTCTACAGTAGGTCCACAATTGAACTTGCACTTTCCTCTGGAGATATGAATACAAAAATATCTACATTTATTATGAGAGACATTTCCTTTAAAAGTGACATCTGGAGATATGAATTAAAAAATATCTACATTTATTATGAGAGACATTTTTGAATTTAGAATTAATAAGACGTGGCATTTTCATGGTGCAGAATCCAGCCGTGGGAAGCTGGGAAGACTCATTTAGCCAGTGAAGGTGCTCCCGGGACCGTATGTGCGAGCATGCTTTCCTAAGAATAACATTGTTTTTTTTCATGAACAGGATGCCTTCAACAGACTCTGCATCTGCCCTTCCTCTTCAGTGCTGTCCAAGTCCTCCAGGCGAAGCCAAAGACTGAGGAACCAAAACCACAATCAACCAAGACTGAAACTTTCCATCAGAGTTATTAAGGAGAGGTTTTTTTCTTTCATTGCTGATTCTCATTCTGTGCATCTAGATTTTGTATTAGGGGAGAGATGATATCAGTCAGATCTGTTGCGCATTGAACAGTAAAATTTTTAAACCAAACAGTCAGTCAGTCAGGAGTACCGGTTGAGTGGCTACCATGTTCTCCCTTTAAACACAGCTTGCCCTCTTAACTAGGCCATTCAGGATTTTATCTTCCAGGATACATGGAACACAGCCTGCCAAACCAAATATACCGCGGCACATGGCACACAGCTCGGGGGAGGAAGACTGATTGCCGTGGTGACCGCAAAGAGACAGCTGATGCTTTCGCCGGAGCGTCTCGTACTTCTTTTTTTTCGTCAAAGGCACTTTTAATCCGAGCTGGGGGAGTATGAGTTTTAATATGAATGGTGTGTTATGCTGGAAGCCAGGACTGAGACTCTGGGCTCCAAGCCAGCACAAATACAGATGTTGGCCCCACACAGAGATCCATTTCACTGTGATCTCACTCTGGATGCCGGCCCCAGCTTGCTGATGTTGCAGTTTTCCGTAACAAACCAGGAAAAATCTAAGCTTACCAATAAGTAATGTGTACCAAACAAACATCAGAAAAAATGTTTTGGAACTGCCTGACCAGAATCTGTTGGAAAGAATGTATTGTAAAAAAAACGTTATTTTTAGTGGACGTGTTCAAAACGACAGATAGTTATTGCCACATGAAATACGGAACAGTATAACAAGCAGAGGGATTGTACATGCTCAGCTTGTTGGCTTTTTTCTAGTGTTCCCATTAGTTCAGACACAGATAATGGTGGTAAGCAGTGATTCATGTTCTCTAAAGAGCACCTGATCGAGATTTATACGGCGGGTGTGCATAAATTCTCCAATCTAATTCATCAGGCAGACAAAGAAGAGGGTTGCAGTAAAAGTCAATCCGTCGTGGACAGGGGCAGAGATTTATCTGCTGGGTATACTCAAACATGGACACATGATGCCACAGCCACGGAAGCCTATTAGACAGCTGGGATGAGTCAAAGCCATAGGTTCAGCCAAAGTAAGGAAGTAAGGCCTGACTCAACGGGCCTGGCGTTTAATCGTGCCTCTATCAAAGGGCTGCGCGGTAAACGCATGCAGGCCTCGGGTTTTGCATGTAAAAACAACAGGAGGAAATTCAATAGGTTTGAGACTTGGGCGAATCCGGAGTGTACCATCTGTTTGACTCCAGTGTCGACTTTAACTTTCCAAAAAGTAGGTAACCTTTGGCTAACACCATGTACCGGTCTTAATGTTAATGGGTCTGATATATTTATAGTACAATAGTATAGTTTTTTTCAGCAATTAATGTAGAAGAAATATATCACACTTTTAATCTGACCTTTTTAAAATCCCTGCATGGGCGGATCTTTGTTGGGGGTTTCTACTGTCATTGGCTGACTTCCATAAACGGAACATCCACTCGCATTGGTCTCGCAGTTTTGCTATAATATAAATATTTATCAGTTTTTAAGTTATAAGTGTCGTCCATTGGTTTCACTCCAGTGTCAACCTTAACTTTACAAAAAGTAGGTCACTCACTTCAATAATTTGAGAGAAAGAGATGTTTGGATGAGGTTTGGAACTCTCAAAATGTGGCCATGGAAGAAATACTTAATTCAGTCGCAAAAAGGGGGCTTTAAATGATGAGATCACATTCAATTAAAAAATACATATTTCACCATGCCAATTATAAATGAAAGTTAAAGATTCTTTGTTTATAAAACCATTTTTTTTAAACATTTTATTTGTTTAGAAACCATTGGCTTGCGTCTGATGACAACCTCTGGGAACTACGTGTAATATGTCAGATATCCAGTAAATGATTTCATCTTCCATTTATCTGCCATTATTGTATTTTATTGTAGGTGTTAGGCAACATTTTTGTCACATCTCAATGCAGATATCAATTATAATGAGCATGATTGTCATTAGATGATAGTCAATACTGGTACCTTTTTTTGGTAGTGTGTTACACATGTTTACCTGCAACATAAACATTTACATGCAACTAACGTCCATGTGAGGTTGATCACTACTACTCACACTACAAATGGAAAACAGAGCCTTTCCAATTAAAACAAATTGATAGAATTTGAATAAAATGAAAATAATACTGATTGAGTTACCCAACATGAAACTGTGTATGACCATACAACAATGTCCCACGATTCTGAAACTTGACAGATAAAGTTTCACTGTCTTAAAAACAAAAATAACCTCTTGTCAGGAGCAGAAATGTGTGGCAAATAGTGTTACCTAAGAGAGCTGTACAAGAGGTTGAGGATGGCTCTCGGGGGTGCGGTTTTGTGTGAAGGAGTGAAACATTTCACTAACACTAACATGGGTCCTAAATTCTCACAATGACCCAGTGCAGAAAACAAAGTGTGTGATGTTCTGAAGTAGGTTTTCTCATGAAAAGATGGGGGTCAAAAGTCAACATTTGTTCCTAAAGTGTCGAGTAACTCAACTTCAGTGACTCTTCTTGTATTTCATGGATTCCTCTGTGTATTTGTGCATTGTGCACATGACTTTGAATGAACTGTGCTCAACAGTATTTTGAAGGAAATGGAAAGTTGATGAACAAATGACATATGAAATTGATATTTTGACTTAGTCCTTATGAGAAAGTGGGAATAAAATATTTGATGACTGGGCTGAGTTTCCGAGATAGGGTTGAGCAAATATGTATTCCAGGCACCAGAATAAGCCAGCAATATTTGTGTTGTGTTTTGCAGTAAGAGAGGAAAAAACAATGCCAAGTATACTTTTCAAAATGAACAATTCCCTCGTTCTGCCCCTGGGCACCTGGAGAATTACACACAAATGCTGCAATTGGAATAGAGAATTGCCATTGATTTCCTATGAGCACACATTCACCACACACAAACACAAACCAACACACACACCTTCCCACACAACAGTTGCCTTAACAGTGCATTGTCACAAAAAAGTCACACTCAAACATAGCAGCCGTGGCCTAATGGCTAGGGAGCCGGGATTGTGCTCGGCAGGTTGCAGGTTCGATTCCCGGGACCAGAGGGAGAGAAAATGTGGGTGGGAGGGTGACTGGCCTTGCCTTGCTCAAGAGCTGATGTGCCCTTGAGCAAGGCACCTAACCCCCAAACACTGCTCCCCGGGCGCTGCACCGCGGCTGCCCACTGCTCCCTGCACAGTGTGTGTGTGTGTGCTGTGTCGTGCAGGTGATGGGTCACATGCAGAGAAAGTATTTCACTCTACCTTGTGTGTGTGTGACAATAAATGCAATATTATTAATAATATTATATTACTATTATAGCTAGACCAATACACACACATACACAACCGCTTATAAACATGTAAGGACATTGAATGGCATCGCATCAGATGTTAAATGTGCTACCGGCAGCACATCAGTGGTAACTTTGTTGTAGCTCATTTTGTTCTGAATGTCAACTCTGAACACTTGATAAATGGCATGGTTTGCAAATGTGGTAGCGAGCACCGCAAAACAGCAATGCGTTTTAAAGGCCTAGTCATAAAGGTGGACTTTCTGAACATATTGCCAATGTATTTTTGGCTCATGAAATGTCAAAACACACAAAAAAAAGGATCTACTAGCTAGTCCGTTAGGAAACAGCTATGCCTTACATAAATTATCCTTGACTATACATCTCTGTATCATATGAAAGCTGGGTGACCAGGCGGAGAAGGATCTGTATTGTTTCAGATGTTCAGTTCAGTTGTTTATCGTTCCTCTTAATCTATATGTGTAGGCCTTTAAGTAGATTTCCTCCATGCTACTCCTGTATCTTTCCACAACCTACGTCACTTATTGCTGCTGAAAAGCCTAGCCCGGGTAAATCAATGCCAATAAAGACATCTGGCCACTCAGAAATCCAGGTGGACTACCTCTACCTGCATAAGCATTAAATATTCCTGCCTTCTGCTGCGCCTTTACCTTCCAAATATGTTACTTTGAACAACAGAATGGATAAACTACCATTGACTTTCTAATCAGCTGGCAGCAAATGAACCAACGTTTATTGTTGCCCACTTCTCAAAGCTGGGCTGCAGAAAACCTTGGCCTCAGCAGCAGAGCGTTGGTGTAGGAGCCACAATGCAAGATGCTCACCTGTTGGTTGTAACAGCGATTCCGCCGTTTGTTTACTCGTTTAATTTTTACGATCTTACTGCCTACAGAGATGCGGTTTTGGCTGAGAATCGCTAATACA
The DNA here is from genome assembly GCA_027123715.1 of Gaidropsarus macrophthalmus. Lineage (NCBI taxonomy): Eukaryota > Metazoa > Chordata > Actinopteri > Gadiformes > Gaidropsaridae > Gaidropsarus > Gaidropsarus macrophthalmus. The sequence goes on from JAOTIX010000111.1 coordinate 1,541,976, forward strand.
ACCTTTAAGGTGTGACTAAAAGGTTGTATCAGCGATTCTGCAGCAAAAAAACGTGTCTCTGTTGGCAGCCTATGCTCTGAGTGGTTTGGAGTGGCTGGTAGTCCCATTTGTTTTCATGTACGATCACAGAGCATAGGCTGTCTACAGAGATGCATGCATGGTATTCACGTCATCCATACAATGTTGGAGGGTATCAGGGTCATCCATAAGTGTGATTGGGTGAATGAATGGTAGGTGGAAAGTGTTGTAGAGCTGATGAAAACCTGTAGAGAAAAGCACTTGCTTTTTCTTCATGCAGAAATAAAATACAAATACAAAATGAATGTTGATGATGTAGCACATCCACATCCACACAAGTACTTTACAAATAAACAAATTGAAATGACAAACATTACACATTACACATTCACATCATAACCATACACTTGTCAGCACTAGAAAAATGCCCATCTTTGTTGGTGAATATGATCATCAAATGTGAATATTATTAAATGCAGCATTTACATCGCAGTAATTTAGAACCAATATAATACATAATTCTCTGCTGCAGTTATCCCGTGTTACAAACACTATCACGTAATGATATCAATCAACTCAAGCCAGTTTGACAAGCACACAGAAAGCAATAGTTAATTTAGTAGTTTTTTTGTTTTTTTGAAAAGATAAATGCAAGTCAGAACAAATACAATCCATCCATTTTGGTCCAAACATCATTGGGGACCACTCATTCAGCAGAGAAGTAATCTCTGGTGAGCTTCTTGCTGGGTGGAAAATGTGAGCTCATGGGGAGCAGGTGGCTGGTTGTCAGGGTGTTTAATAGCGCTGATTAATTGGCGCCGTTAGAAAAGCTTCACACCATGAGTCCTGAGCCCCAGACTGATTAATAACATATGAATTCAAATGATTTTCAGGGGTGCCTCTGAGGGCTGGGAAACAGCACCTCCTAATAATCAGAGCTATTAGGGGCTGTTAGGTCTAAATTCTGTCCACATCTCATTTGTCTTCAAACGATCTCCCTTTCGAACAGCCAGGGATGCATAATTTGTGCCCGATTAAATGAATTAGCAACTTTGCTGTAATTACTCCATCTAGTCGTAGAGTAGTAACTAATTAGTAACTGGGGTTGTATGGGGGCTCTCGCAAAAACTTCAACAGTTCTGTCAATTGGAAAGTGAGGTTGCATTAGTTTGAGCTCTGTGGTGACCACGCCATGTTGTGGATGCTGTCTCTGTTGCTGTGTCTCATAAGATAGCAGCTAATGATCACATTGTTGATTGCCAAAATACAGTGGTTGCCAAAATGTTTCACCTCCAGAATCAACGGACAGTTGGAGTCTCTGTGTCTTTGGTGTTTTCCCTCCCAAAGTAATCTCCTCATTTTCCCAAATTGAAACTTACACAACAACAATAATAGTTTTTTTGAGGGTGTCACATTATTTTACAAAGCATAATTATTTCAATGTTACCACAAAGACACATACATACAAATACACAGGCATACTAAACTTAATTTAGCACAATGTCTCTTGCTTTGGGCTCGTGAGATGATTTGCATGGAAGAAAATGTGCAACGTCTGTAAATAATAATAGCTATGCCATTGGTGGCCTTGATACATGCACCGTCTCCTGTTGGTTACAAAAACAGATGTATTCCTCTGGTGGAGGGTTTGTTGTCTTTGGTGAGATTTTTGGAGGACTGGGGGCGGGGCATGTATATATGTGTGTTGAGACTGGGTGGAGACAATGAGTGAAGTAACACACATTACCAAAGCAAAACAGCCACCACAGCAACTTAAAGCTAGGCAGCCAGGATGACTTTAAACTACCATGGGAACGATAAGTGTTTGACAACGTGCTGGTTTCCAGCGGCCACGGTTAATAACGCACACCTGCCACTCGGGGGGGTACAAGCCCGTTTGTCAAATACAGCAAAGACGTAAGGGACATGTGACAAACGACGGTGTGTACAGTAGCTGTCTGGAAACGTATGTGAATTGGGTACCTCCGGTGCCATATGTTGTGTCACAATTTAGCACCATAGCTGACAGAATGACACTTTGGTGTGTGTGTGTGTGTGTGTGTTTGAGTGACCTTCCATTAAAGCTGCCATAGTTAAACCTATCTAATTCAGGGCCATGCCATAACACCACACAAATCAAAATAGGGTGATAACTGCCAGGTTCCATTGTTATGACTAGAAATAAAAATGATTTATTGCCAACCCAAGATAATTTACGAGCATATAGAGGTTGCACATTGCCAGAAACCAGTTCTAATTATAACAGGCAAATATGCCATCAAGTGGTGGATGAAGGGGGCAGTGCAGGTTGCTCTGGTGACATAATAAGCAATCATGCTATTGGTCTGCTTTTAGGCACAGCCACTGCCTGACTGATTATTGAAGTTTGAATGTTTGTTTCCGTTTGAATACCAGGGATTCTGGTGTTTTATATACAGTTTTATGTTACAAAGTAGTTGGATGGTTTGATTTGAATTGAGCAAAGTCAAGGTTTGATAATTTGTTACGAATATCCGGGCAGATGTTTAACAAAGCCCCTGACTTGTTCAAGCCTCACATGGAAGGGAGACGATTCATTGAAATAACTATAACAATACAATAACAAATTCAACTGTGAACAATTTATCCTTTAACTTCGAGAAAATGTATGAAAGGCTTAGCTTTTGATGGTATTTAAATTTAATCAGTGGCGTTAATGAAATATTTCCGCTACATTGATATATCTTTGTATCATTTAGTGCCGTAATCTTCTATGGTAATGATTGGGTTTTAAGTTGGTTAAGATTTGGGACACATCATTACTGCTTTATTGTCTCTAATGAAGATTTACAGACAAAGCCGCCAAAGTCTTTATGTGAGGAAAAAGTCATTGGGATAATGGCGCAAACATAACACAATTATTGGTTCGCATCTTTCAATCTTTCAAAACAATCTCTTAAAACTTTAAATAATAGGATGTTGTACAGTGTTATTTCAATGGTGTTACACTAAAGATAGTTAGACAACAATCCAATTGAAATAGTATCATGACTTCAGCTATTGGGTCTATGATCCAGCAAAGTCTTTCAATGGTATTGATGTGAACGGTTCAGCATTCTTATAAACCCTTTTGAAATATTCCAGCCTAAAGCAACTATTTTTATGTTTTTAAGGAAAACATCATCATCACCATTACTCTGGCGATGCAGAAATCGGTACATAATTATGCACATACAAATGTGTACAGTTATGAACAGGCTGTGCTGTGCTTTGGTGTCAACTCCATTCTAGCAATCGACTCTTAACCTAGTTTGACACCTTTGTTAGCATAATTACCTGCCCCTGGGTTCCTCTTGTAAGAGCAATACATGCATATATTTCAAATAACAACCTGCTTACGATGGGAAATCTGCAAGGACAAATTCATACAAGCCACGCACATAGGATTCTCCAGATACCATCCACTGGCTGTGCTCAATCAGGTTCATTGACTGTTGTGATGAGTTCTTGATTAAATAAAATTGCACTTCCGCAAATAGTAAGGTGGTATAAAGCTATTAGAAAAAAGGGATTTTTTTTTGATAAAGCACTGTGGATAATGATTAGGAAGAATAAGGAAAAGTATTGAGGTGAAAATATTTTCTGTAAAAGCAGAGAAAATGTAGAGAAAAAACCTTTGGCTGAGAGGTGAACTGCAAGGATATTGTATTGGCCCGCTCTATTCTCAATATACTGCTCACGGCAATGTCATCAGCATAAGCACGGCTTCATTATACTTTCATGAACTGCACCAAATCAAAAAACCTTGTTCCCTTATCACCAACTAATGATGTAGTTGTATGATTATAACCAAACTTGTAAAAGATAGAGGTACACCATACATGTTATAGTTGCATAATGTCACATTTAGATTGTGACATCGTCAATCGTTTTGTTTTTATTGTTCTCAACTCTATTTGGTGTCATTGTAGTACATTGGTCTAAAATGTCACTTTGCTTCAAATTGCATGAAATGCGAATGGGAATGTGGTTTAGGTGAATTATGACTATGACTATGATCATTTTTATCAGCACAAAATAAATCGCCTCCTGAAATAGCAAATTCCATCCTTTCGATCGTTCCCTTCATTTTCAATATTGACGTATGCCATATAATGAATGCTGTTTGCTGTTTTTCTAGTCATCCTAGCAGGGAGTTGACAGTCTTCAGCTGGTTTAGGCATGGGGGTTTGCGATGTCTAGCATCACTCGAGCGCAGAGTGGCTGTAAGGAATGGCCACAGGGCAGTGCCTGGAGTTCACTTGATGTATGTTTTTCACTGCTGCCTTGATTGACAGCCTCACAGTAAGCAGGGTTAGCTATTAGTCATTCAACACAAAGGAGATTAGTCCCTATTACATTCATTCCCACATTGTTTAATTCCACTCTCTCACACAGCATTACATTCATCAAGATGTCGGCATTAAGTCAATTAAAGCTGAAGCAGGGATCAAGGAGTGTCAGAGAATCGCAATTAGGTTCGGTGACAATATGTTTCTGCTTATCATTTTAAATGATGCATTTTTGTCTTGCATCCAACATGGTTTTATGTATTTTGTTATTGGCTGCATATCATAATAACACAGAGCTCTATTCAACATCCCATATTAATCCGCGGCAGGGGGGGTGTTGCGGCAGTAAGGCCCTCAGTTTGAATAGCGATTCATGTGGCAGCCGCTTAATGAATGAGCTCACCTTGGCAACATATTGAAATGGGCTCAATCAGTGACAGGTGGCGATAGTTTGAATAATGCATTAACACGTGATCAAAAACAAATGTGACAACAAGCCCCATGCTAAATACATTACACATATACAGCAACCACCCAACCTTGTTTCAGCGTGTGTGTGTGTGTCAGGGGTGGCTGGTGAGGGGTGGGGCTCACTCATCACTTTCATTAAACACTAATTTCCCCAAAGCCTCCCACTTGAGTGTTGAAGTTCACACACCCCATAGTTAAAACATTCTATGACAGTGATACTTTGGTTCTTTAAAGAGAGATGCTGTACACTGAGCTAGTAGGATGTCATTCAAGGACTGTGACATATTTGTGTGGCGTTCTAATCTCACAACATAACATTTTGGTCCAAATAAGCTTTATTAGCGACGGAAAGGGCAGGTCTTCGGAAAGAGTAATATCTGCTTCAGTTTGTATGTATTTAGCAGTGATAAGCGAGAGAGAAGGCAAGACTTATCTTAGAGGGATATCCATTCCTGTGAAATTTTTTGGATATTGTTTTGTCTAATTCTTTGGAATGAAAACAAAAATAATATATTTATTATTATATTACTTCAAATTGTTGTAGCAATGTTCCTTCTATAGGTCACCTAGCTAGGTGCCACAACACCTAGTTGACTTTGCGGTGGTGCGGTTGTGGTGGTGTTGGAAGACCAGTTTATGGTAATGTTTTCAGGAAAATGGTGCATGGCCTGCTGCTCCTTGTTGCCGTGCCATGTCTGGAGATGGCTGGTTTAACCTGTGCACACTGAATGCTCCGTATGTAACAGTTGTGCAGCACAACCCAGCACCATAATCCAATCAGACTCAGGCAAGGCTGCTTAAATCATCCATCCTCCACACACCCTCCACATATCCCCAACATCAATTTGAGGCTGGGTGAAAATCCCCAGCTGAATCCCCAGCTACTCCCCTCCCCCAGCTGAATTCTACTCCCCTCCCCCATCCCCCCGCCAGCCCCCCCAGGCCCAGGTGTCACCTGACTGGGCCGCCGCTGAGCTGTCTGGATGGGTCGGTGGAAGCGAGACAGCTGGTTTGCAGTGTTTGCCCTAGGAGGGCCTGGAGCAGCTCAGGGAGCCATCTTCCCCCAGGGTAAAAATTCCCTCGCCCCAATCTCCTTCATCGAGCAGTAGAGTCAGGCTCCACCCCCGCTGTCAGGGAGCAGGACTGGTGCTGGGCGCTTGTGGTGTCTGTCTGTCACCACTGCTTGTCCCCAGTGTGGGCTCAGACAATACTTCTGCTTCTTTTTCTGGTCCAGAGGTGCCCAACATTGGGCGCCAGTGCAGCACAGACACAGATGTCTGCTTCCTGTCAGCTAGGTGGCTTTACGGGGCTCCTCCAGATAAATGATGGTGGCGCAGGTTTATTGTAAAGTTTGCAGGGAAATGGTGGTCCATGTTGCCATGCAGGAAATCTCTCCTTGAATGTTTGTGGATAACTGGTTTAACCTGTGCACAGTGATGTGCAGCCCCACCCAGCACCAGAATCCAATCAAATTCAGGCTGCTTAAACCAGCAATCATCCACCGAAACCTGCACACTTATCTTAGAAGAATGTATTCATGTATTTGTCTTTATTATTTTTATACAAGTACCTTATACCATTCAAATGTTGTGGATTTGGTATGAAGCTGTCGCAAAACATTCAAATCTTTTAGGAATGCACCTGCTGCTCTGGACTTTCCAACTTTGGGCAAGTCGGGACCAAGTGTGGCAGCTTTCACTTATACAAACTGAGCAATAAAACTGCCATGCCCACTTGATCTTCCGTATAAAAGAGGGAAATATAATACAGCACGATATGAACATATACAGTGGCCAGACAGGATCAGGAGGAGCAAGATTGTCAATGAAGTCCCTTGAAACGTCTGCTAACGAAAGACAAGCTACAAATGAGAAATAAGAAATCCTCTCACCATAGGGGTCAAACCTAATAATTGATCGTGTACGATAGCAATACAATGAAGAAGTCCCAACAGTGCGAGGGATCTTACCCCTACAATTTCGGAGGAATGAAACCTAGAAAAGATAAATGAGAGCTCTAAATGATAAATTGGACAGCGCTCGCTTGGGTCTAGCATCTGACTTGGGAGATTGTTAAGCCGTGACTGAAGTCCATCGTAGGGATGAGCAAGAGCTATAGTGCTTTCACAAAAATAACCTCTTGGATCACACAACACCTATTTGGTTGCTTTCCGGCCGAGGCACTGTGCTGTTCATATTTGAAAGATGTGTTTTATTATAAACCAATCAATGTGAATTATGATCGGATGATTCACAGCCTTCATTGCTGCTTTCCAAGGGCTTTTCAATTGTTCGGCATGTGTTCCTGGCCAGCCCCCTGCATAATATTTCATGCTGGAAAATCAGTGCAAAACCAATTAGTTTTGACTGGACACCCATTTGTAAACTCAAACTCTTATTATTTTTCTCGATTTCATGGGATTTAAATCATCTTTGATAATGTCAAGCGATGTAGTCAGGAAGAATGTATTCAACCTTAAAAAGTTACTCTTCCTTCCCAATTTAGTGCCAAATTTGAATTTAGAATACATTATTTATAAGAGAGGGTTGCTGACTCCAAAAGTTATGTGTGCTAACACCCCATCTCTCTCTCTCTCTCTCTCTCTCTCTCTCTCTCTCTCTCTCTCTCTCTCTCTCTCTCTCTCTCTCTTTTGATCTCTCTCTCTTG
>JAOTIX010000111.1:1639773-1650724 GCA_027123715.1 Gaidropsarus macrophthalmus
TAGTGTATATAGGGAATCCAAAATGCCGCCACGCAGGTGATTTAAAGCCGCTCGGTGCATCCTCTAATTCAAAATTGTCGCCATGTCTTCCCTCGTTCTGTGCCCCGTATGCCTATCTACGTAGTGACGTAAGTCACGTGACTCGCATTCGCGAATCGCGATTCATTTTTTCTATCAACCGGTGCGAATCGTCACGCATTTGTAATCGATTTTTAATCGTGTCACGATACATCTTTACATCCCTAATGGGAAATGAATACAAAACCCATGTCAAACACAGTATACATGTTATGTCTTGTTTAATTTATTATTTTATTTGACGTTTTTAAGTACAATAATGTTAGTCCACAGCCCCTGGCTGATGCTGTGTGAGGGGGCTGCAGACCCCGCAGCACCCCTCTTCCCGTGCCACTGGTGCTGGTGCAGGCTTCCTGTGTCTTTGTACGTGGATCTGGGCCCGTTCACTGGCCATGATAGTGGCTGCATTCCCCTCATTGGCACTGGGTTGCTCAATCACACTCAGGCGTTGGTTAATGTCTGTGGTTATTCCACGAAGGTTCTCACATGCAGTCGACTACTCACTCACAACATTTTTCATGGAGGCTATCTGTGCACTTAAGCGTTCAACCTTACTAACCAGGCAAGAGACATCACGGCTATTAAAAGTCACTGGTGGTAAATCATCCAAGTGATAGGACACAAACCGAGGAACATCCTCCCAACCTCACTCAGTAGTTTCAGACAACTTTTAACATTGTTGGCATTTTTCTGTTGTCCTTTGTGAGCTACACAACGCTGCCCCGCGTGCCAGGACACAGTTCAAACGACCTTATTGGAGCTTTCAATCCACTCTGATCCAAAGTGATTTACAGCCATCAGGATTATATCATCCTGATGCAGTCTTCAGTTACTTTGACAGCAAGGAAGCTTAACAGTTCATCTTCCACGATAGTTTTGCCATCAATGGTGGTGTAAATCTCAGGTTTTATCGTTTAATACGTTGTTCCTCTTTGTCATCCTCGGCGGCCATCTTCTCTAATAATTCAAGATTCAAGATCTTGAATCTTGAATAAGGGATCAGTCCCCGTTCTGTTCACCTAGAAAGGGTATGACGGGAAATGAATGAAATGACAATTCGTTATTGTATATGATACATTTTTACACTGAGGTACACAACAGTGAGTCAGTCGTCTTTCTTTCATTGTACAATTCTGAAATAGTAAAAGTTACCAGTATCCCGCTCTAGCTGTCAAACGCTAACATAACACGGAAGTGTTTGACCGGAAGTACTCAACCGCACACTCTGATCTGAACGTAAACCGACGCCATATTGTGCACCGAGCCTATTGCAGACGGACGCAATGCGATACATTCGGGTGGAATGCTGAGTTAGACCGCGACTCATTGGTCAACTGACAGTAAGAACGGCCAATCATAGGGTAGCAGTAGTATACACACTCTCTCTACCAAGTCCCTTCTTGTGTGCGCAAGCGTAGCGCACACACAGTCTGGTGCGCGTACTCTTTCTCACTGGCTTGCTCAGGTTTCCGGGAGATTGTGCATGATTTGCGGGCATCAGGAAGACGCTATTAATATGCCGAATTCTCCCAGAACTTCCGGGAGACTTGGGATGTCTGTAATGTTTTTGTTGTTCCTGAATACAAATATTTTTTTAAGTATTTGTTCGAAATAAATATTCGAAAAAACCCACGTTATTTGTGCCTTTCCGAATACCGTATTCGGGTTTGGCTCCACCCTGTTTATACCATGTTCTCATAATACATTCAATGTCACCTTAGCATTGAAATCTCGCCCATTACCACATTAGCTTGTCTTTTTAGTTCCGTTTATTTTATTATTTGGCCCATTTGAAGATTTTTTTCTGCACATCATAGAGTAGATTAGTATATATATTTGAAGCTGAGGAACAAAGTTATCAAGGCAAGTGTGTGTGATGATGATGATAGTCCTTGATAAGCACACTATCAAAATGAAAAACCAAAGCCTTTTCTTTAAACGGCGCTGAAGACTCCCTGGGAATAACATGGAAATACATGGCGAACTCTGCGATTAACTTGTCATACAAGCACCATGCGGGTCAGCTTATCAGCCAGCAGGCGCAGGGCTGTGGGGTCCCAGCACATGCATACATTCACGTCTCACCTTGTGCATAACAACTGCGCTGGTCCCAATGACACGGTGACCTTTAACATTCCCTTCGGCCCCCAAGGGCAGCCAGTAAGAAAAGCCAATTGTGCAGATTTAAAAATGAATCACGTTGTCTTCCTTTCTGACAATGATTTATATTCATACACTATAACAGATGTAGCCACCTGGCAACGGTTTTGCGTTTCATGCTGATTTTGTCCATCCATTATGGCACCCATTGGTCCCCCACTCTTTTCAATCTCATAGTTTGTTTCTTTATGAGATGAGGAGGGCTTAGGGTTAGGGGGCATCATAAAATGTGGCCTCTGAAGCCTTTTAAAACCGTATCTGTGATTAAGGGCTTAATCAATGAAATTGATTATATCTATATAAAATAACCATATATAACAAAACATTGGCTTACAAAGTTCAACATTTAACGTGAATAAAAAAAAAACGTGACGACAAAAGCATTAAGTTCATTGTGTTTGCTTTTATTTTGATGCCGGCTAGAATGAAACAGTTCAGGACGATGTGTGCCGCCACACGCTGGGTGCTGATCTTCACCTCTCAATCACCTGTACCGCATGACCCCTCCTCGTGATAACCGCAGGGTTCCAGGCTGATGGACAATGTCACACGGGGGCACGCAGAGCTAATGTCTCATTTTCGTCCTCTTGTTTGGCATTGAGCACCAAGGCCTGTCAAAACATACTGAGCAGATTTACACAGATTTACACAGGCAAGCGCCAAGCTTCCCACTAGCCTTGAGACCCTCCCCTGACACCCGGTTAATTTGCATGCGGTGAAGGTCAATTATTGTGACCTCGTCTCTCTGTACACAAAATAATTCACACAAGAGATTTTGACTGATCTACTCTATATTTCCATGAGGATTTCTGGTTCAGGATTCCCAATTGTCAAACCTTATTCTATCTAATAACAATTTTGGGCTCAGGTATGAAGTTGCACAATTCGTTTTTTGCAAGAGGTTCCTTGACTATGTATGGCTGATATTCGATGTTTAAGTGCTTCTGAGTAAACACTAAATTACCAGAAAGCATTTTTTTGTCCATTGCTTATGCAACGTTATGCAAATGTTCACAAATTAACCAATATATATATAATATATTTGACACTACTTGATTATTGTTTGTAGTACTGATTAATCAGGGACAATTTCATATACCTTTGAGTTATACAAATGCTGGAAACCGGTCATGTAAATGTGTCAATGGAGAAATTAATGGAATATTTAGCTTAACCTGCAACTCTTTATATATGCTTGCCCGACTTGAACAAAACAATATTTAGCCAAAGGCATTTGGAGAAAATCATCAAGGCATCTCCCTTGCCTAATTTAATCATTGTTTTGCTTAATTGCTTAGTGCATACTATTTGTATGCTTTTCAAACCTTACTTCGACCATGACATTCAAGCTATTCAATACCAGTGTTTACTATTTCCTAGCTGCCAAGGCAAGCTATTCTACCATTTAATTGTTATCGTTCAGCTCTGTATGTAAAATGTAAACATTTAATACATTTCAGAATTGACCGACTAGGTTGGTTCCAAAGCTAAATTAAAAAAAGCAAATGTACATAATGCAAAAAAAGAGAGGGAGTGCAAATTAGAAAAAGCCATTGTACGTGCCATCGATAAAATAGGAAAGTCCCTTGAACATGAAAAATGTCAATGTCTCCCCAAAATCCACCCATAGTCAGCGACAATGAGATGAGATTTGCATAGGATATTCATTAACAATATTATGCAAATGTATATTTCAGTGCCAGGGGTTAGTAATCTCGATAATGTAGATGTATTTCACACAGTGGCAGAAACACGGGGACAAGGCTAAAGACAAAAAACAAAGCTGAAGCTCAAGAAGTCTTCATTGTCATTTGTCTAATGCGTTTATCAATCAAAACTTGTGTGGGCAGGAAGTCACAAACTGTCAAAATGAACAAAAAATAAACAGTTGCCAACAAAAAAAACCCCTCCGTGCCAAATTACCAAACAAAGGGGTAACAAAACGAGTGTGTGCAGTGTGAAAGTCATCTCAAGGTAGGAAAGCCCCCCCCCCCAATCCACGAGTTCATGCTATTTGTGTTTAATTTCTGATGATCGCTGCAATACGGTGGCGTGAATATTACCGCTAGCCGCCAGGCGCCTATTGTCCTGTTTGCCTTGGGTGCCCATCTTCCTTGGCACACCAAATGCTGATGAATATTTAAAGCTCATGCAAACTGAAACAGATTTGGCGGGCAGACGTATGGACGGCAGGGGGCGATGGGGTGTGACTGCCCAACCATCGTCTGCCCTGTGGATCCCTAGCTTGGCAGGAACAACAACTCACAAACAAGCCCGCCAGCAGTGATGGGGACAAAACACCCAAGTCTACCGCTAAGAGGTTAGCTTGGGTTCGGGTGTCGGACACACCGGGGCTTCCAACGCTGATAAAACATTGATTTTTATTCACACCGTATGCCTACTGTGGAAGGCCGAGGCTTGTGAGTCGCGCCAATCTCTCTACCCCCCCCCGTACCCCAGAGAGGAGCGCCTTACGCTCTGTCAGGCTGTCAGCGCTCACGTCTTTATCGATGCTTCTGGAGGCGGTGGCGGCCCCCACGCAGGGGCCCACAATAGCAAAGACGAGAGAGAGAGAGAATGGGGTTAGCGCTGAATTAAGGATCAGGCACCTTGTTTGTGTAATGCACTATATTTTCTGAAAAGCCTGTGTTGGTGTCAGGGGGCATTACTGCTAACTTGTCAATCTTACTCCCCTTCCCGTGTTCTCTCTGGTCACTGTCACTCTGCTTGTGTGTGTGTGCGCCTCTCTCACTCTCTTGCTCTCTTGCTCTATTCTATTTCTCTATCCGTTTTTCTCTGTCTTTCTATTTATCCCTCTCTCTGTCAAGATTCAAAGTGCTTGGTTGGTATGGAAAATGTATGGTCACATGGTCATTGCTATCAGTCACTTTCTTGCTCTCTATGTAAGGTTGGTTGATTACTAAACATCATTCGATGGCACTTCTCAAAGTCTATATGCCGCCAACAGGATGCGGTGAACAGGACAATACTTTGATGTACTTACTAAGGGTGTCCTAATCCATTCTATGACATGGTTCAAAACTAATCAGGAGATTGAGGGGAGGAGGCGTTTGTTGTACTTAAAAGTGGCCTTATTTCTCAAGGTTAATTCACATGAAGACCGAGGTATTTGATGGGGACACATGTTTTCTTTTTCTAATTCAGGGAGATTGTATATACATGGTTTCTATCATTTAGATTCATACAATACAATATGTAACATAAAAACATGGCAAATATTTAACAAACCTGAAACTCGAGTTGTATGATAGTTCTACCATTGGCAACTGCTTCTGAAAACTTTCCATTAAATCCTTATTAAAAGCCAAGGCCTTAATCAAGAGTTCAGGCAGAGATAAGACCCCCAGGCAAAACATTTTCTCTATCAAGGCATCACTGCCAGCCAGGGCCTTAAAATAATAATCCACATTTGCATAATTATAATGTATATTATAATTACGAAGAAAAGCAAAGGACAACGGGTCAAAAAATAGATATTGTCCAGATGCCAACAGGAAGGGATTTAAATGTCAATCACAAACGTTATAATATCATGCCCTTAATTAAACCTTTGTATGCTGGCTGCCAGGCACCGCACACAAAGCACCGACCGGGCCTTTGTCTTCAGCTGAATCCCAACCGGCCCACGGGATGATGTTGCATGTTTGCCCTTATCTGCAGCCTTCTATCCGTCCGAACGTGAACAAGTTAGATAAGTACTTGACATGCACTGTATGCCGTCAGGGTGAGTGAAATGGGGGAAAGAAATTCTGACAGTTGGATGGATACTTGACACAATGTATGAAATCAGAGACCCCCAAGATTTCCCTTAGAGAAGAAAGGCAAAACATTCACAAAGGATTAAGCTGCTATAGGTCTGATTTCAGTGGTAAAGAGCATAGAAGAGAAATATTTTCAAACAAAACACAATAACATTCCCTCCGTCCCTACATCTCTCCATCTTTGAGAAATGTGGCCTTTCAAACATCTAAGATTGACGGTCAAGATGTAGTCCTCGCAAACCAATCGGAACAGATTCTGAGACGGTGGCGTGCTAAAATAGTCTGAAGTGATTGTTTCTTCAGGAGTTAATCTGTATCTGGATGCTGTATCAATTCACGCTTTGACACAGAAAATGTAAAATAACATTTCACCCATGGCTGATGAACAGCTATAGCATTTCTAACAAATTACAGTCAAATAATAGTGCCTCCCAACAGAAATGTTGGTGAGACAATGCAGTTATGTATAGTAAATGATTAAGCACATAATACGATAGGATATAGCTTTTCATTCTAGCTGACCAGAAGATGATGTCTATGAGTGGGGAAATGCGCATTATTTGGATGCAATGGGCAAAACAGGATTCCTTCTGTATTGCATTCATTCTGCAGGGCTCATGCTGGCAGAATCCTCTGAAAATTCACACTGCCTTAATACTAACATGAATTCATCTTGGGAAGGAACACATCAGTGTATTTTAAGCTAAGATAAGATGATTCTTCAAGGAAGCTATTCGATCCAACAGATAATATTAATGATAATAATAACAAAAGCCACAAAATCCATATACTGTATTCATTGAGCAGGTAGCTTGTGAACAAAGTACATGTAGTACTACCATGCTTAACATAGTAGTAGTACAATAATCATTTGCATGACAATATGTATTACGCCTTGGTGTTTTTCTGGGTGTTTAAAAAAAGATTATATATTTATAATAATTATATATTTATATAAATAACAAAAAGTTCTCAGTGGTCACAAGCAAGATGGATACTTCCAATGGCGAGACTTCTTAGGACGCTCGGCAATGATTCTGTCAACTCAAGGAAATATGTCTACTCAAGGAGTAGGGTGGCACTTCAACGCCCCAACCCACCCGTCCCCCGGCACATGGAATTCAAGACACGTGGCCTTTTGACAAGGGCATCGTGACGTGGCAAAGAGAACGAGAGTGATAGAGAGAGAGAAAGCGCCCACAGGAAATGAAATATGGATAAACCAAAGCTATTTCCTGTCAGTGCACCTTTACAAAGCAAGATATGATAGCAAGGGCACACCCTCGGTATGGCCTCCTAATGGTTTGTTCCTCCTGCAAATGGTGATGGCCGCTCAGAATTCCCCCTGTCACTCGCTCACCCACCGCCATCCACCGTTGTCGGCATTGGGCTGGTCAGTAAAGAGGGTTTTTTTTACTTTAAGCATCTGTTGGAGCCTGAGAAGGTCAATGTGAATAGTGTGTGTGTGTGCATGAGGCTGACTGAGAGTTTTAGACAAGTAAACATTCGTCTGAGGTACCTATTGTCCTCTGGTGTACCAGCCAAGTAGACTGGGGACTTTGTCATCTGTTACATTCGAACGTCTATTAGAGAGTTCTGATTTAACTTGCCTCGTTTGAACAGAAATACATGAAGAAGATTTGGAATTGACCATTGGTACACAACTGCTGTGCTTTTGCCATGCATACAACAAGATCAGAGGGAAGCTGTCACGGTATTAGCTTCATTATTAAAGAAACATTTTTTAGACAACAATTCCATTCCAAATGTTATTGTCAAATAGAATTCTGCCTGTCACCACTCTGTTTCACCCAACGCAACACAACACTATGCACAGAGTTGCAGTGTGTAAATGCTTACTTTTTCCCTACCTACATTATGAACAGTTAGATGTTTGCCATTTGTGGCGGGCAAGGCATTCGCCGGCCACCCTCCCATGGCTCCACTCTGCCCCCCGACTGACCCTCCTTTGCATATCACTACATTTCCCCCTGCCCAGCCCATTGATATTCACGCAGCTCTCACCACTGACTGGGCATTATCGCTGCCATAGTCTAATAATCTTCTCTGCTTTCCATTCTAACCCCACCACGCACCATTCTCTCTCGTCTGCCAAGGCCATGCTGAAAAAGTGGAAGGGCAAGGTGTAAAAAAACTTTTCCTGTATTTTATTTTATTTATTTACTTCCTTAACAGAATCTGATTAAAAAAGATTGCAACATTCATATGCAAGGACCGTATTGCCAAAAACACACACAACGAAAACTAGTAGTTTAAGTCTGCAGACAAAAAAAAAGTCTACAGACGAATCTCAAATCCCTGATTATGTCCAATTGTTCCTCTGCAAGGTAATTATATTTCGATTGGTTACGATTTGAAATGTAGTGGCTTAGTGAAAAGTCCAACAACTGCTTGTATTTTTTGAGGTCTAATATAGTATGTGTCATCTTTCGGACGAGACAGATGATCCGCCGACCTCTGGTACCCCCAACTTCTACTGATAAACACATAAGTACAAAACCTTTCAATCAAACTACCGTTGCTTTGACCAACATAATACACCCTTTGAATCATTTTGACATCACATTCCCTCAGCAATAGGGAACCAGCTGTAGGCCTATACTTCCCCTGTACTAGAATACGTCTAGCTGTTAGTCAAGGATAAAGAACTATGGCTAAGCTAATTGTTGGGACGGGAGGATTCAGCAGAACAAAGAAAGAAAATCAAAGATAAGCAACAGCACTCCAGGATTCAGCTAGGCAAGACAAACAACACACTTGTAAGCAGAAGATAAGCATTGTTGTTTTCCCTGACTTACGCTGTCCTTGTTGTCTTAAGTATAGGATACAAGCAGTTATTCAGCTATCCCAGCATGTCAAAAAAAAATACAACTCTGCATACTGAGACCTTGTGCCTGCAAAACAGTGACATCCTCTTTCGACACTGATTCAATTTGAAGAGGTGAAGTGTGAATTCAGGGCCAGAATCTCATTTGAAGTTGCACCTGGGACAACAACAACAAAGATGGTGCATATGATTTACTGCTATGTATGTAGTTCAGAGAGAAAATACATTCACCCCGCCTCCCCGCCTGTGTTGAAGTTCATGGCCTGTAATTAGGCCATTTCTCCCACGTTGAGGAATGGACCTTCATTTCTCTCCGAATTGTTGATCTTGAGAGTTGTCACCACAGAGTTAATTTCCCCAGGGCCAAGTGCATATAAATTGCATGCCACTGAAGACAAGCAATAGCCATGCTCTCTGAGATAGGTTCTCAATGGCAACCTCCTAGAGGTGTGAGCGAGAGTGCTATTTAAAAAGATAAACAGAGAGAGACAGAGTTATCAGATTTTCTGTTATTCATAGTGTTTCTTCCCACTTATTATTTCGCAATCAGGACCGGGTATTTTGGAAATGTTTTTGAATATTGCCCAGTGGTCCCCTGGCAATCTATTTGTTATTAGGCCGATATTTTTCAAGTACTGGGGTGATCATTTGTGTTAATCAAAACATTTTAGAAGTGTTAGGATTGCAAGTTGTTGACATCATGAAAGTGTTAGCAATAATGTAAGCTCTTACCAATGAATTGTGCCTATCAAAGGTTGTCTATACAAATATATTGGCTCAAGTGTCAAAATGGTCAAACAAGATAAATACATACATACATAAACCCTCCAAATAAATGACCATCTGCCATCATGATTGAAATAACTTATTTTTAATTCTAGAAGTGTGGGGTATTTTTACGGAGTTCTTATCCTATAGCATTGTGACGCCTTTATGGTTTAGTCACAGGTCAGGTTGCCAAGCTGTGGAATGTAACTTCTCAGGCAAGGGGCACAAGCTTACAAACTATATTTATTCTTTATGTGTCTGAATAAACTTCAGTTTGATTCCAAGTCCTGCAAACAAAGAGGATCTTGATCCAGAGTACTCGATTCGAACTTTCAGGATCCTAAATAGTAATTCAAGATCAAGAATTCACGGCGGGGCATTTTCATAACAAAAAAACTCCTGGATTTTTGAGTTCCTTAATAATGCACAATAGCAAATTGGATTTTTCGTGACTTTGTTATATAATTAGAGTGTTCATGGCAGAGGCGGGGCCCATATGCTGCCATTCATAATTCATGGCCCTTTGATAGAAGTGGCCCTTGTGTGACACCGTAACGTGCGGTGTGAAATGAGTCAGGTGACCCATGAACAGCACATGTGCTCTATTTATAGCGCGGACAGACACTGCATCTGGTGACCATCAGCATGGGACACAATGGCATCCTGCCTTCAATGTTATTTTGCTAATCACAGACACGGCTGACCTTAACTCAAATGCCATCCGCAAGAATCCCCCCCCACCCCCCCTCCACATACACACACACACACAAAACAACGTCCCGGTCAGTAACGCATGCATCATAATTATACATGCCTATTTATCATGAGGACAATGAACTTGGAGACCAAGCAAATACGATGGAACAATGTGCCGTGAGGCAAGACGCTGCCATCCATCGTGAGGGTTAAGCAGCAGGGCTGTATGTCCGGTGTCTAATCCGCTACATAGGACCTCTGATTGATATCACGGCCCAGGCGCCCTTCTGTGTCCGTGGGCTGCTGTATTCGTCTGTTGCACCGTAATGCCCCCTGCATGCCCAAATGTGCCATCCATCACAGGGTCACTAATTTCCCCCTGGATGTAATGTTGACATGCTCCTGATTTGTGCTCTGATAAGATGGGATAGTTTTGCTGCTGAACTATGTTTAGCACCATTGTAGCTTGAACATTGGCTACTGGTTTTTCAAGATTCAAGATGGTTTTATTGTCATATGCACCAACAATTACCTAGCAGTCACTGGCAATGAAATTCTTTAGTCCTGGGCTCCTCCAACAGTGCAATATAAGAAAAAAAATATATATAAGAGAATACAA
>JAOTIX010000111.1:1670152-1688242 GCA_027123715.1 Gaidropsarus macrophthalmus
CTCTCTCTCTCTCTCTCTCTCTCTCTCTCTCTCTCTCTCTCTCTCTCTCTCTCTCTCTCTCTTTCTCTCTCTCTCTTCGCCTCGAAGGTTGTTGTCGCTGGGATTCATTTGCAACATTATGCCTTTGCAAACAGTCAGGGGCGACAGCACAGAGATTAATACAACACTTTGCTTTTAAGTGAAAATGCTTAGAAGCATTGATGCCTCCCAGGGTGCCTGCGATGGTCATACCTCATCAGATGAGCCCGGGCTGAACGCTGCCTCGCTCCCCATTGGTTGATGCGTCCAAACATGCGCGCGGAAGGTAATGGGGTCATCCCCCCACAGCCAATCGTTGAAGAGCTTCCAAATGGTGGACTTCAATGGATATATAGCTTCAGGCACAAATGGTTTTCAAATAAGTTTAAAGTTCAGCTTAATTGCATAGAAGCAAAGCAATTAGTACTTGGTACCAATTTAATCACATTCCAAGAAGGCGAATGGACAAATGAGGATGTTTAGTTTGACTTTAGCTGGGTTTTGTCACTCAAATGTTAAAATTATTTGTACTATAATGTACTACAATATTATATATTCTAGATTTGTTGAATTATATATGTATAATTAAAAATTCCATTCTAAAAAAGGATCTCATCCCAACTTGGAAGCCCATTATGCCAATCACAGATGTACATTCACTGACCAGGATGAGGATGATTGATGATGATGACTTTGAAGCATAGTTTATTATGACCCAGGTCAACATGAGCTGTTATTGATGCCATGAGTTAATTCATGTGGGTGGTGGGGTAGGGGGGGGATAGGGGTGCTTGAATAGAGGAGCTGTAATAAACAGAGAATGCTTGCAGGATGCAGGAGGTGGATTGGCCTGAAATCACATTTCTGAGAAATAATTTGATTGGGGAAGGCACTTTCTGTGGGGCGCATCATATATAAACCTTCTGTTATGGGTAAATCCCAAGGCAAATCCATTTGATATATTTCTTTGGTACGACTTCAAATCCACCATCCTTCCTCCCCACTTCAAAAATATGTTGTGCATTGAGAGAGGAACAACTCCAGCAATTAAGCAAAAATTTTGATATTTACCCAATCTGCAGGGCAGCTTGACTAGACTTTTAGGATTATATTAGGTATTTAAAAGTTAAATTTAAATACCAAAACTGTCAGATTCCATCTAGTTCCAGCATTCTTCGTTCATTCACACTGTGCGAACATGGTCTAAGTATATACAAATAAAAAAATATTCCCTTGACATAGTCAATGTTATTCTTTTGGGGTGTATATTGAAGTTGCGAACACAAAGTGCAAATGCATTGTTGACTTATTTTGTTGTTGTCAGGCAGCAGTGGCTCAGGGGGTAGAGAGGGTACTATGGCAACCGGAAGGGTTGCAAGTTCAATCCCCAGCTGCTCCTAGCTGATTGTTGAGGTATCCCTGAGCAAGACTCCTGTTACCGACATGCTGGCTGTCAACTTGCGTGGTTTGACCCGCTGTCGGTGTGTGAATGATTGTATGAATGGGTGAATGAGGTATTAATTGTATTGAGCTTTTCTTGTGCTATATAAATGCAGTCCATTTACCGTTTGTTGCCAGCTGAGGCATTTCTTTAGAACTTTATAACTCAAAACAAATGGTCTGTGATTGGAAGTCTTGCATGTCAATTTAATTTAATTTAATTCAAATCTTCCTGTCAAGTTTGCGGTTCTAGTAATGCTGTGTCCCACCATTCATATGAAAGCTCTGGCTCTGTAAGACCAGGTTGCATCTATATTACCCCTATGTGAAATGTGTGATATTTAAACCACGTCAGGATTACTCGGAGGGGGCTTACCCCTTCCTCTTCCTAAATAGATATAGGCTTACCATAGAGTTTGACATCTCACACACATCACTGTGGAAATTTGCATGAATAGGTGTGTGTGTGTGCCTGTGTGGGTTGAATGCCAGTAAAGTGCTTTTAGAGAGTGACTGTACACGCTAGAAAAGTGCTTTATAAATGCACTCGATTTATCATTTACAACACACTCTTGTCAATGTGAACCTAATACATTTGCCAAACAGTATATGCACCAACACAAGAAATGCTATGTATATGGGTGAGTAAACTTGATAGAACTGTCCTTGGATGGGTCTTCTTTAAGTACCCTAATATCACCCCATTTCCAGCTATCTGTAGGTGTGTGCGTGCGTGTGTGTGCGTGTGTGCGTGTGTGTGCGTGCGTGCGTAGTGGGTGGGTGGGTGCAATAGATTATCTGTGCTATCAGAATGTATGTCTTCATGCAGCCTGCTCCTTCAAGCAAAAGATTGCATCATAGTACAATTGATCCCCACACACCGACACATAACTACGTGCACACATGCAGGATAACTGCTCATGTCAGCTCTTTGAGCAGATATAAGAGCAGATTTTGTGTTGTGTGTGCGGGTGAATTTTTGTGTATGTGTGTGCTTGTGGTTTTTTGTGTCGGTACGTGTGTTTGCTTGTGTGAGAGAGTGCAAATGTGCATGTTAAAGTACATGAATGCAGCTGGGTACATTTCTATGGCCTATTAGTTAGGTGAGGGATGTTATTATCGCATGTATCGTAGACTGGAGTTGAGGAAAAGATCATAATCTTTTGACATTCATAAATAACACGCAAAGTGCTGTGTGTCGATTGCTAAGTGCTGGTTTCTGCTCCTTCAAAAAAATCTACTCACTGCAGGGAAAGGTTGATTGTATCAACACTCACTGGTTTATCTTTGTTTCCCCTGTCTGATAGAGCGAGTGTCATAAGTGATGGGGAGGATTTAATCCAATACTGGCATATGCCCATGCTGAGCCACATCTTAAAGAAGATCTTGCTTCAAAAGGTTCTTTTTTGCGTGAAAGTACGCTGTTAGAAAAGGCCAATAAAATGTTCTTGGAGAATTTGAATGGCATGAAATCTCTTTATTCGCACTCTTTATTCTGGGATTACCACAGGATATGATAGCCCACTTGGACGTTTTTAGCCTCCTCTATTTCAGCTGGTTGCTGGATCACTACAGAGCCCATTCAATCTGACTATGTTTGATGTTTGTGCCTAATAAGGTTAGGGAATAGTTAGGCTTATTTTGATCCGTCCTCTCTCTCGATTCTGAATTCCACAGGCAAGGAATTGGGATGCTGCACTGACCCTGTTTGTAGATTCAGTGATCCCTCCACAGCCTTAATGGATACCGGATCTTCCTCAAGTAGCCAACAGCCCAAAAGGCCGACAACCACCGCGACCTGTCCTGTATTGAGAATGAGGAGTCAAGTGGTTTTTGGGGAGGGGAGGGGTTTGAGCCCGTCCACCATGCCGGCATCCATGGCTATCGCCAGGGGCAACGTAGTCAGAGCGGCATAGACACAGAGGAGGAGAGACACAGGAGACATTACGTCTTCATTGTCTTCAAGGCTTTTTACAGTTTCTCCAATTTATTTACCTCTTGTATCAAACAATAACGCAAAGCTGGACTTGGAGGGGCATACCTGCCAACATGGCGGAAGGGGGGGGTTACCGTGGTAACTAGGGTGGGGCTCTGTGCCATGGCGACAACTCCTCATTCTCAATATCAGCCAGCCCCTTCAAGAACCACCCTGAGCTGATTAGATTTTCCCAAAAGAGTCCCCCTACCAAGAAGAAGAAGTTTAAGATGACAATGGCAAATGGCAGAAATTTGGAGAGGACTTCTGTGCTGCGATTCATCGAGGCATCGATCCCCAAAGGCAATTTAAAGCAAATAGCCTGCGCATTAGGATTCAGTCAACATCAGCTTTTATTGTGGTCTGCTGGTGGGTTGGGGGGAGGTGCAAGCTACACACGTGCAGATTCATCTCCAGAGGCCATCTCCAGACAGTGCTCCAGACAATATCTGCTGCGTGCTCAGAATCAATGGCACATTAGTAATGACACCCATCCAAAAGGCTAAAAGCAGATTTGTAACATGCTGGGCAAAAAGTATTTTCCAAAAGTAAAATGAAAACAAAGAAGAATGCCGAATGTGAGTCCGTGGGTGTTTTTTTTTCTCTCTCTCTCTCTCTCTCTCTCTCTCTCTCTCTTGCGCATGCTCTCTCAATATTTGCAATATTTTCTGCTAGAGTTCATCAGAGGGCAGACCGTAGTAAAGGGAAGGCAATGAGCCGCTTTTGCAGCGCAGTGTCTCAGTCTTTCTGTTTCTCCATAACTTGCAAGTAATTTCATTTCCATTTCTCCAGTGGCAGGATTATTCTTCTGTATCATGATACGCCATGTAAAACCTAACCAAAATAGGACAG
This sequence comes from Gaidropsarus macrophthalmus, assembly GCA_027123715.1. NCBI lineage: Eukaryota > Metazoa > Chordata > Actinopteri > Gadiformes > Gaidropsaridae > Gaidropsarus > Gaidropsarus macrophthalmus. Next base: position 1,674,438 of record JAOTIX010000111.1, read on the forward strand.
GACTGGTTTCTCACAGAGTATAAAAACAAATATCTTTTCTACATGATATTTATTTAGTAGTAGTATATTTTGAGGACTACCTGTGTATGTATGACAAAATAAATAGGGTATTATTGCACAGGCACCACCGGCTTTGATTCCCTTTGGGTCTTTTTCGCCTCTGATAAATCTACCCGTCCAACATGAACTTACATTATTTATCAAACTGTACAAATGTCATTGTATTGCCGGAATAATAATACATCCAGTAGAAATAATTAAGAGCTAGTTAAATTAATTTGATCGGATTGTTCATACATGTTTCATTACATCATGTGTAACTGACTATCATCCCACATATATCTTGGTTTATGAATAATGTATGCAATGCTGTCCAAAGTGCATAGCTTAAATACTAAACTTAACTAACTAAATAACTAAAGATTATGTTCACTTTGAAGCACGTTTAAGGGTAAACAAAGACCCTTGCTCACATACATTAACAAACATTTATATACATTTATACACCAACATTTATATACCACATTTATATACCAAATAGATAGAGGTAGGGAGGAAATATACTTACATACATAAATACAAACATCATTGCATAACATATAGCGATAAATGAAGAACAATAACATTAGATGAAAAACAACCTGATCTGAGTTGAATGGTAATCGTTGGACGAGTGATCAAGAGGTGCATTCAAAGTTAGGTTCTGAATAATGGCGAAAAAGATGGCCCATTGGGTTGCATCTCATGCTGATGTGGGCTTTGCTCGTCTCAATCCCATGGCTAATAGCTTAATTTTAATTGAATCATGTATTATGGGAGGGGGAGAGTGGGGTAGGCGGGGGAGTGACAGAGGGAGGGAATACATCTGCTGGTAGCGCCAATCAGTTACGTTAACAGGCACATTGAGTCAACGGTGGCGAGGGCACAAATCTCCGCTGAGAGTCGCATGCGGGTGGCAGATTGAGATGAACTCCAGGTGGAGGAGGAGAATGGGTGAGAAGAGAAACAGAGGGAGGGAGAGAGGGGGGGATGAAGAGAGGGAAAGAGACTGAGGAAAAGAGGCATGGGGCACAGGGGAGATGAAGAGAGAGACAGAGGAAGCGAGAGATGGGGGGGCAGAGTTGCGAGATAGGGAGAGGCAGAAAAAAGGGAAGGCATGGCGTGGATTGGATTGGGCAGAGACAGGGGGGGCTATAGTTTGGAGTTAGCTTTTTGACATGCTGCTGCTTTGGGAATTCACCAGGGCGGTGATGAAAGACGTGCGGAGGGCATTTAAGACAGAGAGAGGGGGGTGGGCTGGATTGATGCAGTGAGATCTGGCAGATAGGTAGGTCTGACTGTAGCTTGGCAAAACTCATCTGTTCACTGCAGCGGAGTGAACAAGGCTGAGTTGTCCATTCCTTAATGCAGGTATTTTGAAGTACATACATGCAGCAATAGATTCTGATCCTTAGGTTACTCTGTCTGTGTGCTTGCAAGATGGGACAGTTGAATTATGCAGCTTCAAGGGTTTTGGCATATTCACCACTCAACTACCAACAAAAAAAACACAAAAAGCCTGCATGAGAACGGTGCATGTGAAGCTACTGACTTCTGTCTAATGTTTTGGAGTGGATCCAAAAGTCAGACTGATATGCTATGAAGCCTGAAAACGGTTTCCTACTGAGCAATTCATTCATTTTGTCTCTTTCATTTACTCCCTCCTCCTCCTCCATCTCTTTCCTAATTTCTCTTCCATTCTCTCTCTCTCTCTCTCTCTCTCTTCCTTGCTTTCTCTTCATCTCTCTGATTGGAAAAGCTATTTCACTCAAAGGCCTTGTGGGTTCTTGTCAGGAACAAACGCTAGTTCTTTTAACAAAGTAAATTACCGATTCAAAAAAAAAGAAGCAAAACGGGGCAGCCTAATGGCTAGGGAGGGCTTGTGCTCGGTGGGTTGCAGGTTCGCTTCCCGGGAGCAGAGGGAGAAAAAAAAATGTGGGTGGGGAAGGTGACTGAACAGTGCTCTCCCCCTCTCAATATCCACGGCTGAGCAAGGCACCTAACCCCCAACTGCTCCCCAGGCCACTGCTGCCCACTGCTCCCTGCACAGTGTGTGTGTTGTGTCGTGCAGGTGGTGGGTCAAACCAATTTCACTGTACCTTGTGTGTGTGTGACAATAAAAGCAACTTAACTTAACTTAAAACAATGCTATCCACACATTTCCCCCTTCAAAAATATGATAAATATGATAAATCTATCTTCTACAAATACATATCTAGATATACTTATTTTAAGGTCTTATCTAATGGTCCATTTGTGCCACATAAATGGTCTTGCAGTAAGGTCATTAAGCAGGCATGTGGGTTGTGGATATAGCGACCAGAGATAATTGTTTGCTTGTCAGTATGTGTCTGTTTTAATTGATAATGAAGGAAGTTTAATTTGGACCGATGGACTGACCATGCCTCAACAAACGAAAGGAATGAAATAAACACTTGGATAAACAAATGGATTCAATAAAATAGTTATATAGTGCTGGATTAAGCATAACTATTAACTGCTCTCAGGCATTTATTTATAACAGGATTGCAAAGTGCTTAGCAATTCACTATGATGTGATATACAGCTGCTTTGCCAACAGAATGATTTGATTTCACTGTTTTTTTATTTCTTTTATGTCATCTCTATTTAACTGGAGCTTTAATGTGTCCTGCAATTCTGGCCCCAGACTCTCGAAAAAAGGAAATTCCATATATTGACAAAACTTTCAAGGAATGGCTCGTATTTAAATTGGACTAAAGCCACTGTGTTCACAGAGCACTAAGAGGGACTGCCAAAAATCACTGAAGGCACAAAGGCTTTCACTGGGATTTGCTGGGACGCTTCTCCTTTTCACCAGCCTTGTTAAGGAAGGAGACCGTAAAAGCGTGATAAACAAACACAATTTAAAAGTGGGAGGGCTCTAGGTCATTAGTTTTTATAGCTGATGGTAAGACTGTGGACAGAAGAGGGGCAAGTCTGTTAGACCAAGCGCTGCCCTCAAAAAGTAAGTATGAATATTTAAGTAGGAGTAACTCATCAGAACTATGAAAATATCAAAAATAGCCCAATCATCACTGAAGACCCATGTGCCAGCGAGGACACATAACCAACAGACCTCTTAATGGTTGCAATGGTCATGATCATGTTGCCTGGTTTTTCAAAAGAGGCCAATTCAAGTGGAACTGATGTCTTCACCTGTGTTCTGAGGGCTTGATTTTACCATGCAGACTTATACTACGCATTATGCAGGCACAGTTGATCAAACAGGGTAACTTGACAGAATAGACCGAATTTGCATTTGCTGGAAAGCCTCTTGGATCTAAAATAAAACTTTTCCCACAAATGTAACTGAATAAGCAATGTGAAAGAATACATGATGAATGAATGAAAAACGGGCCTGGGCCTTTTTTGTATTCTACTTGGCTTTTGTCCAAAGCAGTTGGAGCACCTCAATCAACTGTAGTCAGATACATTCATTATTATTTCAACTCATGCGCTATAAACATATCGTCAACTTTGCCCTTTAGGGAGAAGGTTTGCTTCCTGTAAAGCAACTCAGCTCATATAGTTATGTGTAGTCTGTTTCAATAGCCGAGGACATTTCCATGTTTTAACATAACCTTTTCATCAATTTTTCTGTCATTATTTTACTATTAGACGTTTATAAATGTACATACTTTCTATTATTATATACATTATAGTATCACTATCTGCAAAGTGCATCACAGGAAAATTGTGAATTTTGTTTGATTGCCGAAATTAACTGTAGTCCTGATCATTTTTGAGCCTGTTGCTGTTGACTACACTACAAAAGTGAAAATGTCACAGCATGCAAATCCACAGCCATTTTCTGAACCACTGATGTTCCATTGACTTCTAAACCTCATCTGCCACTTAGCGAAAGTTAATTAATGATGCCTGCTTTTTTGGAAGAAGATATTCTGAAAGTATTATGAAATGTCAAATTTGTACATGGAAGACCAAGTATTCCAAGCAGGCTTTTTGAATTGGCCAAAAGGGCATGCTGCCCTTCAAATAGGTGGCAGGTATGAAGCAAGGTGTTTGCACAATTACATGTGTTTTAAGTGGCTGCTGTTCTCTAATACTGCATGATTTGTGTATTTGTAAAGTAAGATAAGATTAGATAAGATAGACTTTATTTGTCAAATATATGGCATATCTGAAACGCTAATCAGTTTGACAGTAATACAATAACATTTGTAAATGGTAATTGTGTAAATGGCCTTACTGTGAAACTGTGTGCGTGTGAGTGAGATGCTCTCCAAAAATGTTGGGCTGTAGTGCAACCAAGTGGTTGACTTGCAGAATTGTCTATAACAGGGTAACATCTATGACCTGCAATATAGAGAAGGCAGAATATACCTTATATCTAAAAAATATAGGCATCACAAAGACTGAACAAAAATGTTATTAAATTAATACTTAATCCCTTTTTATTAATCACTAGGTAGGGGGGAACATGGCCAAGGGGCAGCCGTGGCCTAATGGCTAGGGATCCAGGTTTGTGCTCGGTGGGTTGCAGGTTCGATTCCCAGGACCAAAGGGAGAAAAATATGTGGGTAGGGAGGGTGATTGAGCAGAGCTTTCCCCCTCTCAATATTCACGACTGGAGTGCCCTTGAGCAAGGCACCTAACCCCCAAACACTGCTCCCCGGGCGCTGCACCGCGGCTGCCCACTGCTCCCTGCACAGTGTGTGTGTGTGCTGTGTCATGCAGGTGATGGGTTAAATGCAGAGAAACAAGTTCACTCTACCTTGTGTGTGTGTGACAATAAAATGCAGGGGGACACAACAGTGTTTTTTTATTGTATTGTCATTGTAGTGGAGGAGACAGATGAGATGGAAGAGATGGAATGTGGAGTCAGAAATATACAACTATACATATTATAATATCCAATGTGAGATGAAAGGGTTTACCATTATATCAATGTTACTGAGAACTGACTACTGTACTGTAGGCCTACATTACAACCAGAATGCTCTTGTCATGCGCAACTGTGTGAAAGCCACTGCTGACGTCTGTACAGATTAAACATTAAATGAAAAAATGTACATGGTTATTTGTTGTGTATGATATAATGTAAACAACGAATATGAATTACGTTTACATCTAGTTTTTGTAACTTATAGTCTAGTCTAGGATCAATGGCAAAACATTTCCTATTTGTGGGATCAATAAAGTAGCCTACATCTTCTACTAGCCTACTAACTACTACTACTGCTGCTGCTACAACTACTAATGTATTATGTGATGTATACATGGTTTTATCAGTGTGTGTGTGAAATGTGAAACATTTCAACATTAATTATCAACATGCGCACAAGGAGGACAAAAGCACCATGTATCATACATTAAAGATATAATACAATACAAAACCAAAACATAAACATTGCATATGTATATATTTCAGATGTCATTAGAATCTGAACTGTTTTAGTCAGACGTACAAAGTTGTGTACTCGACGTACGTATCAAGTCATGTGATTTCAAAGTCATGTGATTTCGAACGGCATTTCACGTGACTTCAAAAAAGAGGCGTGATCATGCGCTGTGAACCAAGGAGAAGGCAGCGCGCAGCCTCAACTGGTTTACATCTCCACTACTCCTTCTACAGAATGATATCTCTCACTGTGACATTGTTTCAGTGCTTAACAATAGCATTATGTGCGACAGATAACTATGTATTAGACGACAAAGTAGGACTCGGCAGAGTGTTTGACGGCATTGGGGGTTTAAGCGGCGGCGGGGTTAGTTTGTATTTTATTACACTTCCTGTGTCATAGTAAGTGTTACACCAGGAGTTATGTGTGCCACTGACTATTGCTATTATATCTTCTATTTCTACAGGCAACGTCTCGCTTACTTGTGAATTACGCAGAGCCGTACCGCAGTCAGATATTGGATTACCTCTTCAAGGTAAGAACGATATTTAAGACATAGAAAATCTCATAATTTCGACTTTTTATCTCATAATTATGACTTATGTGGCAAGTGGCCGGTAAGAAAAGTGTCGCCAACAACGCCCCCTGGGGTGTTGAATACAATAAATATGAATTTCTATTGCACTTGGTCATAACTTTACAATGTCACGTGTACATGCATTAATGTTAAAATCACGAATTAAGATATTGTGGTGTTTTTTTTTATGCAAATGAGTTGGTCATGATCCATCAAAATGTCATGTGGTGCCACCGTAAATTATCAGAAAATGTATATATTTATTCAATATATTTGCCCCTTTTCTCACAAGTTCTTAGTAATATGATGTGTCTAGAAACAAATTATTTGGATTTCTGTTGAATTGTCATACAGTGATCACATCAGTGATTAAGTGTGATTTCCCTTTCCGTGATACTTCTCTGAGAAGTTCCATGTTATATGCGCAAAACCAAACAGGAATGGCACAGTACTCAACAGAAAAAAGTGACCTTTGTTCCTGTATTGAGTAAGTGGTCCATCACTGATGAGGTGCAATGTTGTTATCTGGGGGTTGGTTGCTCGCAGCTCTTTGAAGATGGGCTCCATGTGTCCCCACACTGCTCTCTCATAATGGCGAAGGCAATCTGAGACTGTTGCATTTGACTTGAGAAAAATGCAGTTGGACAGTGTATTTAGCTGTCACGTCAACAGAGCCACACCACCCGAGCTTCACCACGCCGACATCCGCTCCGCCACGCCAGGCCACAGCCACCACCGAGGACGAGTGGAACAGCAAAAGGAGAGGACGCGCCAGGTGAAACCAGGCTGCTATTAGTGCGCCCGCCATCAGCCAGTGCACCAGAGAGACAAAGCTCCCCGCTGTGAGATGGAGTGAGCGTGCTCCGGCTACATCTACCCCCACCCCCTCTTTTGCATCGTCGACCCGATGATGGACAGTAACCCCAGAAATGATGCAGCATTTCCTGCTTGAGCATAGCAGGCAAGACCAGTTGAAGGAACTCTTCCCCGCCATCAGAACGAAAGACCCGGCGGAAGAGCACCCCATCTTCTTCAACTAGGCGGTCCCATTGGCGCAAAAGTGCAATTGCCGGCTGGGAAAGCTGCCGCCTCTCAGCTGAGGTGGGAAGGGTCCCATGATGCCAAAAAACCAACACCTCGTACAGCAGAGGATCATCCTCCTGCATGCTGCGAACGTCAGATGCAGAATGGGATGGAAGAATGGAGACCAGACTGAATGGCAGACACAACAGGACCCGGGTGTACATTTGGCTGAATGCTGCTTGGAGACTAGAGTGCCAGGCAAAGGTGGAGGGGCCAAATGGGGGACGGGTACATACTGTCGTGACAGTGCATCGGTGTTCCTGTTGCTGCGCCCAGAACGATATTTCATTTCAAGGTTGAAAACAGCAAGCTCAGCAGCTCACCTATGCTCCACAGCTCCAAGTTTTACAGACCGAAGGTGACTCAATGGGTTATTGTCTGTATAAGCGACACATTTATGTCCCAACAAATACTCCCGGAACTTCTCCGTCACAGCCCACTTGAGCGCAAGAAATTCCGTGAGCTTCATAGAGCTGTAGTTGGACATATTACACTCAGTGGCCCAGAGACCCCTGCTGGCGTAAGCCACTGGTCTCACACCACTGTCTGTCTCCTGTGAAATGCCCTGCCAAATAAACATGCGTCAGTGCCGGACACGCCATGTAACAATCTCACATGTAACACCATTGTTTTTCAGCCAAACTTTGGGGCCTCTCTTCACATACTGAAGGTGGAAATTGGAGGCGATGCACAAACAACAGGTGAGGATAGTTGTGGATTTTAGCATGTGTACCAGCCTGTTTTGTATTTGATTGTACAATTGGAAATGCTATGAATGTTAAGACATGTTGATATATATATACGACAGTATTTAAATGCCATACATTTTATTTAAAATGTGATAAAACTCTCTCTCTCTCTTTTTTTACCCACCCAACCATTTTTTTAACAATGCATTCAAACACTTAATTGAGTCTTGAAGACCTTCCTAACTGCAAGCATGCACATATTAGAATAAGAGCATGTGTGTGTGTGATTTCAATTTCTTCATTCTTCTTTTATAGATGGCACAGAGCCGTCTCACATGCACTATGAAAATGATGAGAACTTCTTCCGGGGTTATGAGTGGTGGCTGATGAAGGAGGCCAAGAAGAGGAACCCCAACATAACGCTTATTGGTGAGGAAACTATAGCCTGTCATCTAAGATGGGAATCAACATTTATTTGAGTAAGAATATGCTTATTGCTAACGTGGCCTGCTGTTTATGCTAGTCATAACCTATAATATATAAGAAATATGCAAAATATATAGACTAAAATTAGTTTAACTGTGTTACTTTGTTTACCTGGTATTCAAAACAAATGCCAGTTCAGTAAACGTGCGATAGATGTTTGGAAATTAAGGAGGCTATTCATGTTGCAACATCTCCATTTCCAAGCCATTTTATGACTTGCTTCTTTTGTAGTTCTTCAGGTTGTCCTGATCAGACAACTTCCACAGTTAGCATAGCATGGCCCCGGTCCGCCAGCTTTGTGAACACTAAAGTCAGGTTTTTGGTGGCAAGATTGCAATTGTGATTTGTGATTTGTTTTGAGAGTCAGAAATTGAGGTAACCAATATGATTTGTTGTGTTGACTAATCCTCCAACCTGCTGGAAACTGTTACACCGGCTCAACCCCAACACTAGTTCCAGTTTATCGCAAACGGATGCAGTATGTTTCTTCAAGTTGCTGTGGTAGGATGATACTCTCATGATCACAATGCTAACGTTCTTGAGTCTGTGATTGTCTGTGGGTGCACTTTTGTGATGCGCACCTAGGTTTGCCATGGGCCTTTCCGGGCTGGGTTGGTCACGGAAACAACTGGCCCTATGACTACCCTGACATCACCGCTACCTATGTGGTTTCCTGGATCATCGGAGCCAAACAGTACCACAACTTGGACATCAACTATGTTGGGGTGTGTGTTTTTTTGAACCGCATGCCTGCCTAGGCACCTTTTTATGCAAGAGATAATTTTGAATAGTGATACAGCCATGCTAATATGCTTCTTTTTATTTTCATCAACGTAGATTTGGAACGAGCGCAACTTTGACAGCAAGTACATAAAGGTAATTGTTGTGACTCTTAAACCAAACACAAACAATGTAACCACATGGTCAGCACAAACTATATCATTATAGAAAAACGTTACGTTAACATTCTTTTATGAGGTGAGGCCATCTGCTGTTAAAACAAGTGCAAATAATGGCTGGACCAGACCGCCTGGGACGCATTTGAACTATTTAATATAATTAATAAAGTTATAACCTGCTGTCTCTGGTTTGTTTATACTTTAATCCTTGACACCAACTTATATTTGTCAATTTTGGTCTCATGAATGATTGATTTGAGTAGAGATACAGAAAAAGGAAACAGCCACCAACATTTGCTTTTCTTGTCCCAAATGAACTGAAATACCCCGTAAACGACCCAATACATAGCATGTCCTTTGTTGCCAAGGTGCTCCGGGATATGTTGGATAAAGTGGGCCTTTCTGATATTGGTATCATCGCTGCTGACGGTGATTGGAGCATCGCCAATACTATGGTCGTTGACCCCTACCTCAATGATGCAGTTGAGGTGGTTGGGTAAGTAAAGCAGGTGGCATGCCAGGCATAGATATGTCCAGCACAGCACTTTTGCCTGTCCACGGTCGAGGATGTCTTTGTCCTTGACAAGTGATGTATAAAAAGCATGAAAGCAATCTGTCTTTAGGCAGATATCGTTTTTTTTCTTCTTTTGTTTTATGGTCCTGTTTATGAGCTACAAGGACGTACAACCTTACAAAACCTATTTCCACTGGTGGATAATGTTTGTGGCTGTTTTCCCTTTTTGTAGTCCGGTCAGTATTTATCAGTATAGAGTTTGCCATGTATGTAACGCTTTATCTTTTTTCAACGCCAGCTTTGTGGCTTTTCAGTCATTTAAGAATGTCTTTAAATGCTATGGTTTGCTTATGCAATATCAAGTGGCGGTAGCACAAGCCTATGCATTTGCGAATGGCCATGTCCTGACACTTACTGTTCTCCCTCTCTTTTCTCCGCTCCTGTTTTCATCTCCGTCACCTTGACGCCTCATGGCAGCTCCTGCGCTACACTCTAGACAAGAGTGGCTTGCAGAGTGTGAGGATCATAGCCAGTGATAACCTGTGGGAGCCCATTAGCCTGTACATGCTGCTCGACCGGGAGCTCAGATTGGCCGTAGACGTGATAGGGTACGTGTCTGAGTCTTTGTCCCGCACGTACCACGTAGCTCCCCTGACATGTACTACCTGCCATCTCTCTGTGGCTCATGACTGCATCACCAGCGTTGGTGTATGCCATCTTGTTTTGCACCACACGGTAACATCAGTGATTGAACTGTGCACAGGGTTTTAATTACTTATCTAGGTATGCAGATGGTTTTGCACCAACTAATCCACCATTGGAAATACTTGCATCTTGCAGGCAAATGCTTAGAGAGTGTCTTTGAGAGTCAGGCTTGTACCAGCTCTCGAGCATCAAGCTGAAAGAGGTATGAAGTGAAATGCTGATAGGGGTGGCGACATGTGTGGCTTTTATCTCAAAAGGGCCCACTATCCTGGCACAACCACTGTGCTCGAGGCCCTGAAGTCCCAGAAGAAGCTGTGGTCGTCGGAGGACTACAGCACCTTCAACAACGAGGTCGGTGGAGGCTGCTGGGCCCGGATCCTCAACCAGAACTACGTCAATGGACTGATGACCGCGTGAGTCATTTGCGGGGAAAGGTTCTTGGGAGCAATCACGGTCTTTTCACCACTCTAATATCAGCGCTTCTTGGCAATCACATTTATCTCATCTTTCCTAAGGATCCGCTAGCTAGCTAGTCAAAAAACGTGTTTCTGTAATGGTACTACCAGCCACTCCAAACCACTCAGAGCATAGGCTGCCTACAGAGATGTGTTTTTTTGCTGCAGAATCACTGATAAAACCTTTAAGTCACACCTTAAAGGTTGTATCAGTGATTCTGGGCTGAAACCACACAAAAACAAATGGTATTAGTAAACAAATGGCAGAATCGCTGATAATTAGCTAATAAAAAACAACATTTAACCACTGCCACCAGCTCCCCCGCTACTACGGCGGGCGGAGCTGGAAGTGGAGTGGTTTGGGGGTGTCGGAGCTTCCTGCTGGCTGTAGGTCTCTTGGTGAACGCACTCAGCCCCGATACGAGACAGTGGATGAGTGCTTCCCTTTCCCCCCCTTTCCCCCCTCCCCTCCCCTCCCCCTGACGAGCACGGCGTTGTGAAATTTCACACAGTGTTCAGAAACATGTTATCGCTACTGATCCAGTGTTCCAGAGCTCCCACACCTAGACACCCCCGTCCCCCCTGCATCACCCCACACTCCATTCACACATTGAACACATCACAAGGGGAGCAGTGGGTGAAAAGAACTGAGGAACGGGAAATGATTTATACACTGTAAATGAGCAGTCAACAACCATGAATGACTGTGGTTTGTCCAATAAATGCACCAATATCTTCTGTGGCCCGAAACTCAGACACACATCTGTCGGATCAGAGGAAAACACAACCTCCATGAATGACGAACGGAGGACATTAAAAAGGAGACATGACGATGAGGAACAAAGACACGAGAAGGACTCAAACGAAAACACAGTCAACGCAACGAGAAACGACTTTCAGGAAACGGACAATTACTGGCCGCCACCGCCGACGTCTAACTGCTGCTCACCAAAACGCAAACAACAACGATGCAAATATAGATGTTGATTACGACTGGCATGAGAACAAACTGTTTCCAGAGACGGTGAGGTCTGCGCTTGTTTATTTACGTGAACGCAGAATGCGTCGTTCTCACACTAGGACGTGTAAAGAAGAACAACACTTTGTGGAAGAGCTTGAGAGAGGGAACAACTGGACCACCGCCGTGACACACATGGATGGAAGGGCTGCTATTGGCCCAATTTAGTAATGAAGTAATGAATAACCTGTTTACACTACACTCTACAGTATATTCAATCAAGCATTGGCATAGCAGTAGAAATTACAAATTTCTTACATCTTTCTTTCATAACTCTGCTTCGACGACGATGACAGATTGTCTCAGTCAAGTACGGATATATGTCTTTTAGGACATCTGGTTCTCCATCCAGATTACGACAAGCCGTTGTGTTGTGGGAAACGCAATACATCCAGAGTGCGTAACCTGAAAGTACCTCGGTTTGTCTAAGTTGAACAGTTTTGCGTGCGTACGTACTCTCCGTTGACGGAAGAGGCCTGGTTCCGTGCCGACGGTAAGAGTAACGCTGTTCCCCCCCTGACACGCCACACAACAGACGCTCGTAAATCTGCGCTTTCAAATACGAACCCTCGAATCAGTCAGCCCAGAATCGTGTGTCCGGCTTGTAGCGGTGACATGCGGGGAGACGGGGTTACCACGGTTACCACGCAGGTGTCGCGCCAGAGAGACTTATGGCTGCCTCTCCCCCCACCCCCCCCTCACTCTTGCAGTCACGCAAACGCTGCCCCGCGGCCGGACCCCGGCCAGGTTTAACTGCAGCCGTCGGGGGAAACCAGACTCTACAAAGGGCCGGGGTCCTCATCAAGTTCACCAGCAAGGTTACTAGGGAATAAATCATTTCAAAGTCGTGAAAAATACCTTTTTGGGGTTGGGGGGGTGTTAAAAACGCACCCCAAAAGGTATCACATAAAACAACTTTCGACATGCTTAGATTTCTGTCGATCGGCTCCCTTGAGATCAAAGGCTTTGGCTAACAAGCCTCTTTCTCGCCACACTAAGTAGCCCTGAAGATAGTTCATTTATTTAACCAACTTGCGGATCATTAAACTGACCCACCTATAAATGCCAACGGAATCCACTTTTTTTTTCACTGCCTGGCCAGTTATATGGGGCTAATCATATTTTCCCCAGATGCATGAACTGAATGCTGGGCTTTACAGGGCACCTGAGATCGGCAATTTAGAGTTTACAAGGCAGCTCTACGAATTCAAATACACTGCAGTCCTCCCTGTGCTCACCTGAAACACGTCCAGCATAAGAGTGACCCTGTTCACACACCTTGGCTGTAAAGAGAAGATATTATTGGGGTTAACTTGGGCAACTAATGAGGGCTACCCCTAGCTCATGGAGCCTCAAAGGGACCGCCGTAATACAGCACTCCTTCTCCAGAGATGTGCGCTAGCCCCGCAGCGCTACACTTCTCTGAGTAGTACTGTGGAGAAGAAGACCTCGTTTCAAACAACGGTGTAAGAAGAGACAGTGATAAATGAGTGTGGAGACAATTATCTGGTGTTTCAAAGTGTTCCGGTCAGAATTTAAAGGCTGTTTTGTGTTTTTTTTTACTTTGTGTGTCACCAGCACCATTTTTTAAGTAATCATCAACACCAACTACGCTGGCCTACATTCCTCTTATCCTTCTCATTTGGGCGTACTTGACTGGCATGCTGTAACAGACGACACCAGATTTATCATCTACGTGCTGTTCGTTCCGACATACACTCCCTTCAAACTATTCAAACTGAATCACAATCTATTCACAGCACAGGATGCACCCGTTTGTTTACCAGCCCTTGAATGCACGATCAGGGGCTTATGTTAGCATTAGCAATCCCAGTCTACTTTAAAAAGCCCCGGTGTGAGTTTGTGCACAACACACACACACACACACACACACACACACACACACACACACACACACAAACACACACACACACACACACAGAGAGAGACAGACAC
>JAOTIX010000111.1:1688342-1702368 GCA_027123715.1 Gaidropsarus macrophthalmus
CAACCACAACTAAATACGACACCATACTGTCTGAAGGCAGCAGTATTATGCACACTGGCCACAACTATGTCGCTTGCCTGTCTAATTGAACAAGTAACCTATAGCAACACATTGGTGGTTGTAGACGCGGTTCCACTGTGTTTTCTAATGACAAACTTGTCCATTTTTAACCGCCGATAAGCCACCAACCTTCACATTTTTGCTGTGTGTACGTGACGGAATCGTTGTGTTCAGCCGCAGCCAGATCCGATCATCTGATTGGTTGTTAGGCCTACCTGGCTACGCCATACCGTGTGCAAGCAGAAAGCTGTCATTATTTTAATTTTATAATACGATTCAAGTAAATGCAGTTAATTTTAAAGATACAGTTTCACCTCAAAATTCATTTATTCACTCTTTTTTATTTATTTATTTATTTTTTTTATTTTTTTGATCGGCCATCCCGATTGGCCAGTGGGTGCTCAAAGTTGTCAGTGGGTGCTCGAGCACCGGAGCACCCACGGGATCGGCGCCTATGTCTGTAGGCAGCCTACGCTCTGAGATCGTGAACAAAAACAAATGGTATGAGTAAACAAACGGCAGAATCGCTGATGCAACCTTTAACCCCTTACCTGATGATTCTTCCAGCACCATATCGTGGAACCTGGTGGCCAGCTACTACGCTGACCTGCCGTTTGGCCGGGACGGGCTGATGACTGCACAGGAGCCGTGGAGCGGCAGCTATGCTGTGGAGTCGCCCATCTGGATCTCAGGTCCGCTTGTACAGACTGCAACACCACTATTGCCATGTGAATGAACGTTAAAGAATGCACACCTTGGACATAAACACATGCATTCATACATACAAAAAAATACTAACATTTTTTCATTTAATTTTTTTTTCGAGTATTCGCTATATTTCCGTTTGTGTACCCATTCATTAGGGTATACATTATATGCTGTACATACGTTGACACACAATTATGAATAATTCCACATAATAGTCAACCCCCTGCCATGTTTTCAAGATGAAGACTCTTCTGTCTTATATGTTTAATGAATTTGCAGTTGTAACTGTATTTGGTAATGCATTATACATCATAGTGGCATAACCCAAAACATGTGCGTCCTCTCTTTGACAGCCCACACCACCCAGTTCACCCAGCCTGGGTGGACCTACCTGCAGACTGTGGGGCATTTAGCGCATGGAGGGAGCTACGTGGCTCTTACTAATGGCAAACGCGACCTCACAGTTGTCATAGAAACCATGGTATGATCTGCTCTTTAATGTTTGGTATTGACCCGTTGACTTTAATAAGATACCTCTTTTTTGTCTTTGATGGCTCCACAAAGTTATGAGCAATTATTGCAAAGCCTGAAGTTTGAGAAAGTACATTATTGAATCATCATCATCATCTTTGACTGTTTGACTATTTGACTCTTTGACTATTTTTTGTATTAAATTGACTCTAGACTCATGACCATTCAGTCTGCATAAGGCCTCCACTCCTACCGTTCAATGTGACGTCCCAGAATGCAACATTCCAGCTGAAAGGCTCCTTTGTAAGTGCCTATTTGACTTTCATGAAATGGTGATAGGTTAAATGTCCTTCACAAACAGAGCTCCTGATGCAAGTGTGGATTTGTTTTCTCCTTCTAGGCCTCTATTGCACAATTACAAGTATGGCGTTCAAGATTTAACTTCAAGACACGAAAGCCCACATTTTTTGAAAAACTTTCACCCCTCAAGGTAATGCCATGAATTGCACCTTGCACATTTGCTGAAATCTCTTGCACGTCAGGTTCGAAGTACACAAACAAACACCACTACTAAAAAAACATTTACCGTTGTATCCGTGTAAAATATTGTGGTTGTTTGATATTTCTTCATGATTCTTTTTTCCAGCTCTCTGATGGTTCATTCACCTTACATTTGAATGAGGATGAGGTTTACACGCTTACCAGCCTCACAAGCGGTCTTAAGGGCAGCTTCCCAGACCCTCCCCCCTCCGCACCCTTCCCCAAAAAATACAAGGATGACTTTAATATTGGTAGGTAGTGCAAACTTTTCACATACATCGTTAACGTTGTGCAACTTGCTTAAGTGTGTTAGTCATCAAGGCCTTATAGTGAGTGTGTTTTGAAAATGAAACTGCATTTTCTATTAATATGGGGTTGGATGATTCAAAATACAATTTAATAATGATCTGTAAAAAGAACCTATTTGCATGTACTGCCAGATACTGGTGTGAAACCATGAGCAAATGTTTAACTGTATAATGAACAATATTCTTGCATGACCAGGCCACACTGCCATTAGGCCTCTGGCTGCCAATGGCTGCGTGACTTATTTGAGATAATGCAGATTCAATGTTTTAATAAACACCTGAACTTGTATACTGATTTGGAAAAAGGGTGGCAGCTTTCATTTCGCAAGAAATGTATTGAGACACAGAGGCTTTGAATGATCATTTATGGACTGTGAACACATTGTGGAAATGTGGTCTTCCTTTTTTTGTTGCCCGTTAGGAAGTGTTGCCCAAGATGCTTGTTCTGAGGTTATATAAATGGGAGGGGTTATTCTCTTCCTTTCAATTTAAAGAACCCCGGCTTCTTACCAGTTGATTATATACAAACCAACCAGGCACTGCCATGCTTGTGGTCTGGTCTGGTTTATTTCTCTAATAGAGAATATGTTTCTGTTGGACTTATGTCTCTTGTATTCTTATTTATTAGTTACTTTTTCAGTTTAACTTGCGTTATAAAGCCTGAAAGGTCTAGTGTTTATTATTTTGACCTGTTGCCAGATGTGAGATAAAGACATTCACCTGTGTGTCACTCCTAAGCCAACCCACCCTTCACGGAAGCGCCCGATTTTGCCGACCAGACGGGAGTGTTTGAGTACTACATCAACCTCACCGACCCCGGGCCTCATGTCTTCACCTTGCGCCAAGTGGTTACCCAGAGGCCTGTGACCTGGGCAACAGACGCTGACCAGACCATCAGTGTCATCGGGGACTACAAATGGTGAGTTTTCCTGTGTGAATGTGTTATTTGAATGTCTTAAAGGTTGTATCAGCGATTCTGCCATTTGTTTACTAGTACCATTTGTTTTTGTGTACGATCTCGGAGCATAGGCGACGCGTGGTTTCGGCCGAGAATCGCTGATACAACCTTTAATGTGTGACTTAAAGGTTTTATCAGTGATTCTGCAGCAAAATACTAAGATGCTAATAAATCACTGTTTGTTGACTGTTGGACAAATCAAGTCTAATTAGACTTTATGCTTGACTGTAGTCTATACGCAATGGCCTGGTGGTGTAGGTATATTGTGTCTATGTGGAACTGGAGCTCTGTAGACATCCTTGGACATCAGTAGAGCCAGAGTAAAGGCAGAATATTCACACTGGTGTGTTGTTGATGTTGTAGTATTTACTTGATTTTGTTATGGGTATGTCATCATTTCTTTTAGGGTGGACCTCACTGTATCCTGTGATGTCTTTATGGAAACGGTGACCACTGGTGGAGTGTTCATCGCTGCCAGAGTGGACAAAGGAGGGCAGTCGGTCCGTAGCGCCAGAGGTCTCTTCTACTGGGTGTTCTCTGATGGGAGCTACAAAGTCACCAATGACCTCGGTAAGTCAAAATACCACAATCACATTATGACCTGCTGGGTGGATAGGCCTCTGAATAGGTTGATATAGATTGATTTGTCTCTTTTCTATTTATATCCTAAATCAAATTGGCCCTCTAAATGGAAAGTCCAACGATTTCACACATTGAGGTGCCCATTTAGGGGAGTGGACATGGGTTTTGAAAACTTGTGCAATTTTCCAACAGCAATTTAGCTATTGCTGTTGTTTTTATGGTTATCTATAGGAGTAGAGATTGAGAACTTTAATGACTTTAAAGTTCTCTCTTCCATGAGTTAAACAGTTTGTATTAACAGCAAGCTTGATCAAGGAGTACAAGGGCCGCCCACACATGATGCCAGCCACTACCGTTCTGAGGAGGATCTCAACAATAGTTCCTCATGTCCTCCTCACCAGGTGTCCAGATAAGGCCGTATTCAGCCGTATGAGCTGATGGTCCGTAAGCGAGGGTCATGAAAGCCAGACATGGTTGATCTCCTATTATTCTAGACAATTATCACATGAAGGAATTTTCCTTTCCATGCATCTGAGAGGAGACTTCCGATACATCAGTGTTGGTCGCTGAACTTGTCATGCCGGCACTCTAATTAGCTTGCCGTTAGTTCACACAGGAAGTGACTGGGCTGCAAATTGCTTTTGGGGTCGGGTAGAACCTTTGTTTTTGCGAAATGTGTCATTGGTGGTACCCATGGTTAACAATCCAATAACAAGATTTGTATTGGAAAGTTGCACATTCATTTTGTCCTTGTCCCACTCCCCCCCCCGACTGGAGATCAGTGTGTTGAATTGCTAAACTGCCCCTCATACAATCTTAACGAAGCATCTAACTCTGTTCTGACACCATGCGAGTGATGCTAATGTTCTTGAGAATGAGTTTTGTTCTTCTTCTCCTCAATAGCTGGTCAGACCGTACTTGCCGAGGGACTGTCAGGCACCAGGGCTTTTGGTTGGCACACTTTGACACTGACAATAAAAGTAAGTTCACAGAATTGTTTTTTTTTTCTCTCCATTAATTTCACCATTTACTGGTTACTGTTTCATAGTGATTGCTGACTTGCGTGCAGACTACAGAGCACTTTGGAACTGTAGGAGTGCCTAAATACTTTGCTAGCTGTCTTGATGAAACGCTGTCATTCTCAGAGCCACTGTCTCTTCTTTCCTCCAGGGCCAGTATGCTACTGGTTTGCTCAATGGGTATACGTTATGGAAGAACGCAGTGGTATTGGGACCAAAGAACGGATGGGCTGCCATAGGAACAAAGTCATTTGAGCTTGCTCAATTTGACAACTTTGCCGTGACAGCAGAATGAAGGATAAAAGCTGCTATGTGATTTTATCTTAATTTATTCATGTCATTAGCCCTGTGGTGTTTTGTTTTTGTGCTTTTAAATCCTAAGATAATCTTTATTGTTCTTAATGAAATGCAATGATTTGTGATGATATCTTTTTTTACTTGAATTGCTGAAATGTTTTTAATTGCTGAAATTTGTTTAATTTATTTTAAAAATAAAAGCCTAATATTCCATTTATTTTACTCTAAAACGTATTTTGTAACTTTTGTTAAAGTTCCGTTAACATTAGGGAAAGCAAGGCCATCCATTTACCATTAATATTTTGATAACATTAATTATTCCTACACAATTACATGGCAATTAATGTAAACTGCTGACCTTCTTGGATTTAGCATTTTAGGTATTGATTGATTGTAACACCCTAGTAAAACATGGCAAGAAACCGCACCAGTCTACTTCTGCCAGCAATAAACTTGTCGTAAAGTGAATGGTTGCTGTTGACCCAATCGATTCTCCAATACTTTGAAGTAATATTGATATTTATGAATCTAAGGATTTATCCATGTATGTATCTGACTACTTCAGATATTGAACACTTTATCTATGATTCGATGACATTATGAGAAATATTTATTTTTTATAGTGTTCATCTGTATACTTCTATATTTGTACTTATTTACTTGTATATTTAGATAATTCATATAGTATATATATAATGTATACAAATACTGCCGCCCATAAGAAATTACGCCAAATTCCAAATTACGGTAATTAATTTATGTATTTCCTTTATTTTTTTTCTCAGCTTTTTTGTTGCGATTTATTAGCTATTGACTTTGGATAATTCAATATTGTTTATCATTGTTCATCATTCGGCCCGAACACCGCCCTCTTTTTTGCGTTCTGTGTCAGCAATGGCCGTTACCTAGCAACGGGATCTGACGACTCAACACTTGACTAACGGCTACAAGAATGGCGGTACAGGGATCGAAACTTAACAAGCGTGTTTTTATCAACAACTTAGACTTGTACTCTTCGAATGTCATCGCCAAGGTACGTGACTCGGATATGTAAATATAATAATTGGTCGTCAAAAGTAATCAAGCAGGCAACGTTATCGATGATCGTCGACGTCGTAATCTATCAAGGGATATTGTACAGCAAGCCGGTCATATTGTTAAATAGTTTTTCACGGGCACCAACGTAACGCTGAGGTGCCAGGTGCCACGCCCCCTCCTTCCTATAAACTCGACCCAAACATGTTGATTTTGGTTCCGCTAATACATAATCCCTTATTCTATATGGTTGGAAATAGCATATTCACATTATATTCACCTGTGTTGTGTCAAACCCAGTAATCAATACATGAAACAGTCCCCTTATTAAATGTGCTTTTATCTCTTGCATACTTCTGTGCAGTTGTTGTCCTCTTGTGTGGCCGGTACATCTGCGGTCGCTGATGGAAAGACTGAACTCGAGGAATATGATGATCCAACTGAAAAACCTCAGACAGACCTGAATGAGTTGACCTTCGAGATCGTTGGCACAGTTACCAGCACATTGGAGACCAAACATCCACATGTGCTGGAAGAATATGACGTAAGCAATAACAAGTTACAAAACTGTACCTCAACAAAAACTTCACAACTTCCAGGGAGGGATATTTAATGTTATGGAAGTTCATGACAAGCTTGAATGACCTTTATTTATAGAGAGTGCTTTACAATCTAGGTAAAAAAAAAAAAAGCAATTCAAAATCTAAAAACACAGTTAAAAAACACATAGGATAAGAAAAAGCAATTCAATATCTAAAAACACAATTTAAATAAATTAAGAACACACAGGAAACACGTTACAGCAAGAACAGGGAAATAGTGCCTGGCTGACCAAAAGCCTGTTTCAACAGAAGTGTCTTGAGTTGCTTTTTAAAAGACAACTCTGAGGGGGCAGTTCTCAACTCTAGGGGGAGGGCGTTCCAGAGCTTAGGGGCTGTCACCTCGAAAGATCGATCACCCTTTGTTTTTAACCTGGTTCTGGGGACAACCAGGAGGAGAGGGTCAGTGGATGATCTGAGTGAGCGGGAGGTAGTGTGGAGCCGGATGAGTTCTGTGATATACGTGCTTGGCCATGGAGTGCTTTGAATGTGAAAGTGAGGACCTTGAATTGAATTCTATAGTGAACCGGGAGCCAGTATATAAGGAGTAGAGATGAATATTTGATGTCTTACAAGTTTAACAGTTTTTATCAACAAACAAGCTTGATCAAGGACAATAGCTCCCTGCACTTGATGCCAGCCACTACCGTTCTGAAGAGATCCTCAACAATAGTTAATTATGTCCTCCTACCAGTTGGCCAGATAAGGAGACCTCTCACCAAATAAGGGGATAATTAGTCTCACAAAGAGTGTCTGCCACCTAGAGGACCTTAGAGGCTTGGCAACCAAATATAATTAACCTTTGATTATTTTAAGAATTAGAAGAATATCACACTATCACATTTAACACAAAGATTTGTTTTCTTCTGTGTGTGTGTGTGTGTGTGTGTGTGTGTGTGTGTGTGTGTGTGTGTGTGTGTGTGTGTGTGTGTGTGTTTCCATGCCAGCCACTGAACAGAGCAGAGCTTTTTGACAAACTGATGGACTGCGATGTCATCATCTTCAACGTTACCCAGCGGGCGGGAGAAGTGGGCGACGCCTCTTGGGCTGTCAAAGGTACGCCAGACAGGGACACATGATTTCGCTCGAGGCCCTGCCTGTGTCACTTGTCAACACTCGCTTTTAAAGATAGATATAGGTTTATCCGCTGCTCTGTGTGGAGCTTTGAGTTGGACTACATGCCTACGAGCAGAATACCGCTGTGGTTGACAGGCGATATGTGACTTTGGGCCCAAGGCACATTTGGTTTGATCAATGGTCCAACATCCGCAAAACGACAAGATGTTGTATCGCCCAGTGCAGGAAACGAGGCTTTGTCCTCAGGGCGCAGACAATTTTGATAAACTGTGCCGACCTCTCTAAAATGCCTCCACCCGCATCTTGTCCTGCCAGTAGTGGGGAGAGATTAGTATGTTTCTTTGTCTGACTGAATGGCTGGTGTTTACGTTTACATCCTAAATACAGATGTATACTCTAGCTCATTATTCAACCCTTAATGGTTCTGATTACCTCAAGGATTCATTGGCATCCAATTGGAAAAAACTAAATATAATGCAAGCTGTTTCTATTCCTTGAGTTACACTCTTAACATCTTTGCAGAATGGTCTACAAAAATATAATAATTTGCAAAAATCTGCAGCTCATTCAGTGGCTATTTTGTGTAATCACTGTAGTTCTAGGTAGCAGTCAGTCATGTGTTTGCTCATTAATCACAATTATTAATTATTGTTGTCAACATTTTGCTGATAGGTAGTCATTATTTGGATGGATATATTGAGAGGCCTGTTTCTGACACACTGGTTGTTATCTCCAGCCCTCCACAGTAACATGGATAAGTTTGATGGACCCAAGACGTTTATCCTCATAACTACCGTGATGACTTGGGCACTCAGCAGACCAGTGGATACTGTACGTGGAGGATGTTTTTAATAATAATATATAATTTGCTATATATAAAAGAATATATACACCCAATTTGAGGTGCTGAATTGTATCATGGAATGTAAATGTATTGTTCTTTGTCCTAAAATGTGTCTTTTTTAGGTATTCACAGAGTATCTGTGGATACCTATTGTTTCTGAACTCTTTCTTTTTGCCATTGAACGCACATTAAATCAGTATGTAATTACAGTAATTACACAAACATCCTTTAGGATACCCAAATGTGAACACTTTTTATGAGGAATTCTCCAGATGTGTTTAAGATGTGTTTTTTTTTCACAGGAGGATCCAGAGATCCCTTTCACTGACGAAAATTACAGGATGAGAAGAGCACATACAAATTTCAAAAGTCACATTGACCTTGAGAAACTAGTGGTTAAAATGGGAAAAACGGTTAGTCCAAAGTCCCTTTACAAACTGCGTCCTCCTAAAATTATATTACATTTACTGTATTATAATACATTAATATCATAATACATTTACTGTATTATAATTACTATGGCCCTGTCTCTGAATTCAGAAGAGGACAGCCTTCTGCACATACGTTGTGGCCTCTGGACTTCAATATGGAATGGGAGAGCAAACGTTTCACCCATTTTTCAAGGTAAAAGCGAATACACTTCCTCTCCATAACAGATTTGCAGAGAGGAAAGTCAATCACGCCTTGAGATTTTGTAAATATTGCAAGAACGAATTATTGCAGTACCTCAAAACCAAATATAACCCATTAAGACTGCTCTTAAGGCACAGGCAAGACAATACTGCCAACTAAGGATGCAACTAGGCTAGGAGTCAGGGTACTTTCCTTCATAGCAGAGGTATTGCGTGGTCACTGGATCACATTTAGCAGGTGAAATTGTGTCATACGAGGGGATTGGTTTACCTGTGCTTTTCCGAAGATGTCCTGGGAAGGACATGAAGCCTTGATACCTGTGTTTGGAGGAGGGGCTAATTTCCTGCCCACCATTCACATCAATGACCTGGCGAGGTGGGTTGAATGGTCATCCTTTTGTTCATGATGTTGATGAAGTATTTTTCTTTTGGTTGGTTACAACTTCGAAATCCCATTAAAATGTTCTCAAATTAGTTTTGGCAAGGAAAATAAAACTTGATGTATTGGCATATGCATACACTGGCATATGCATACACTTGGCATATGCATACACATACACATAGATACACTGAACCAAAGCCAAATTATCCAGTTAATACATGGTCTGCTTTAATATCCTGTGTTTTTCATACAGGGTTTGACACAATCAATACAATAGGTAAAATGGTATGGTATGGTTAAACAATAGATGCTCCAAAACTTTTGAATATTAATCACAAAGCCAAAGAAAAAGTATTTTACTATAACCAGTGTTTTGTCCTTAAGTTTTTGATGCAGTTTAGGACAAAAGTCAAATCAATAAATAGGACTCATATCACTGGGTGCCTGGTTAATCAGGGTTTGTATGGTTTTTCAGATGTTATTGTTATATTATTATTGCACATGTCGAATGAGTGTTCATTTGGTATGTGCTGATTTGTAGTGTGATCCAGAATGTGATTAACCTTACGCCAAAGCCATGCTACCTGCTGGCTGTGGATGACTCCAAGGACACCATGGAGGACATTGTAAAGGTCTGAGACCCCATATCGTGGTTGTGCATCATTGTGTTACTCTTTAGAGTAAAATCATCTCAATTCAATCCAAACATTGCTCAATGTCCCACTCAGTTGCGGGGCAGCCGTGGCCTAATGTCCTGGGAGCCGGGCTTGTGCTCGGTGGGTTTCAGGTTCGGTTCCCCGGACCAGAGGGAGAAAAAAATGTGGGTGGGGGAGGGTGACTGAACAGAGCTTTCCCCCCCCCAATATCCACGGCTGAAGTGCCCTTCAGCAAGGCACCTAACCCCCAAACACTGCTCCCCGGGCGCTGCACCACGGCTGCCCACTGCTCCCTGCACAGTGTGTGTGTGTGTGTGTCATGCAGGTGATGGGTTAAATGCAGAGGACCAATTTCACTGTACCTTGTGTATGTGTGACAATAAAAGCAACTTAACTTAGCTTAACTTAACTTAATAGCATGTAGTTTATGATGCTGAAGCTGACAGTCTCACACCTGGTTAATGCTAGTGAATTACCCTTTGAAGCTTCCCAAATGTTTTCCTTTGACCCTGAATGTATACATGTATGTATATAGACCACAGGAGGCCAGTTTGGAGAGACCAGGCATTCTAAGGTTGAATGTATGCAATGGGAACATTTATTGACAGCCCAAATTACGTATTCATTTTGAGGTTTTCAAGGGGAATGTAAAACCAGGCACCGTGTGAGAGTGTCTTCTATAGCCTTCTTGTTGAACATGCTTGGTGTTGATCCGTTTATGAATTGTTGTACTCTCCCCTTTCCAGGCTATAGCAGTAGTGTTGGGACCAGGGAAGACCCAGAGCAAGCCATTTGAAGATGCCTTTCTCCTACCAGACTTTACTGTAAGTTGATACTCTCACAAACAGTAGTAGAATATAATGTATATGTAGTAATCCACAAACCTTTGCAGCAATCTGCGACGCTGTGTAAACAACATTTAAGTTAAATATTTCCAACTGCAGCAAATGGAAATTGACTCCTTCACGGCCAACCTTCGCATGGAGGCTGTCCACGTCAAGGAGCTCCTGTCTATCTCTTGGGTGTGTGAGACAGGCATGGTGGACAACATGGAGCTGCTGGTCGAGCAGTACAAGCACACCAGGGGACTGCTGGTATGGACCAGGGCTTACGTAGCACTTTAAGGGGTTTCCAGTTCATACCATTACATTCTATCAGCGTAATTGTTTAGTTTTTTTTAAGCTAAATGGAATTATAACAATTTGTAAAATCAAATCAATTGACTTCTCGTTGTATTGACGGCTGTTTGATGTACAAAAAAAGGAACAATTGTAGTAGGTCTTACTGCTTTCATCCTCAACTGCTGTCAGTGCTGCGGGGTAGCGCTCGGGTAGCTCTACACGTCCACGGCAGACGGCGATGGGTGAAGTGAAATTTAACTCAAGGCTACATTGTGTATCACAAGAATTTAATTAATTCAAATACCAACGTCTGACTATTTCTAAACTGCATTGCTGTTGGAAAGGGTGTTCAGGCAATAATGAATTCGACAATATATCGCCCAACAAAAGTTATTATCGTGACAGGCCTACTTTTGTCTGCATTTTGTACTTCTATATCTATGTATGTATTCATATGTATGCATTAACTTCTTAAAACATTTCTCAATCGGATCCGAGACAAACTAAATGTATTAACTATTGTGTTGGACGTACTCATACACATTGCATTCATGTGTAATGGAACATAAATATTCGATTTGTTCACCACTGTACCAATGGACATATTTAACTCTAGCATGCTATCTATAATTTGTTCTCTCCAAGCCCGTACGCCTGTGTATACTTGGACCCCCTGCAGTGGGTAAAAGTACTCTGGCCGACAGGATCTGCCGTAAGTACCGGCTGAACCACGTCAAGATCAAGGAGGTCATCTCAGAGACCATCGCTTCCCTGGCAAGTTCTCCACGAGACACACAACGATACACATACATGCGTGCACACACAGACATATTCACAAGCACGCAAAATACAAACACACATGCATACACACGCAACAGCGCACACACACTAGCACACAGTATCATCTATTATAGTCAAGTCTCGGCTAATATCCAGTTATACCCGGAAAAGGAGGCCAAGGTGAAAAGTGTTGAGACAGATGCAGAGAACACTGACTCAGTGGCTGAAGCGCAGAGTTTCCTTGACACCCTGAAGGAGAACATGCAGCAAAATGAAGGTAACACTGGCGATGCAGTTTGTTTGTGCTGTACAAGGGCCCAGTTCACATTCAGCCTTACTCTTTCAAATCTCCGTATCGCCCGTCATAGACTTTAGAGACTGCTCATCTTGACAGTCAAGGACATGGAGAGGATGAAGTCCTTCATATGCGAGTGCTGTTCTATGACGTATTTTTTATGGCGAAAATACTGGTCAAAGCCCCCTGAAATAACGGTCTGTGTGCAATGGCCTTATGATAATGGACGCTAAAGCTACTTGGAAATGTGAAGTCACATATTAAAAACGCATTGCACCCCACATGTCATTCGGTCATCTTCAAATGATGACAGATATAAAGCAATTCATCACAAAATGTGCCAATGTGTTGCTATGCTAGTATAGCGTCACTGATTGTGGTTAATTAGCTTACCGGGCAGAGGGTGCCCAACCCCTCAGAAAATACATGAGATACTTGGAACCTTTGAGTTGGTTACAATGTTTAAATGCTGGAAGAAATTGCATGATTCAATGAAAGCCATGCAAATCTGCTTGCACAGGCTCAACATGAGCACAAAATGCGTGCTCGCTGAAAAGACAGTGTTTTACATTAGGTCGCCTGGAGGACAAGCATCTTCTGGGTCTGGTGAGTGACAAGCTGATGTCCAAACCCTGCAGTAACCAGGGCTTTGTCCTGGACGGCTTCCCCAAGACCTACGACCAGGCGGTGGCCCTCTTCAGCGGTGAGTCACCAGCACATTAGGACTCTGTTGACAGCTGAACAAGAGGCACGTTGATGCTTAAATATACGTTGTGTACTGCATTATACAACAGGTTTTAACGTCATCATCATGAATGTCACCTTTTTCAGCTGAAGAAGACGAATCTGAGGATTCAACATCCAAGATGCCTCACAATGGAAAAAGCATTATCCCAGGTTGGCTTGGGAAAACAGGTCCCACTTGTCCATGCTGTCACACTGACACAGAGTTGAGAACGATGACAGTGCCGAGCAAAACAACCACGTGGTTTATTCAACAAAACCCTTCTGACACAGCTTTTCTTCATGGTGATGTGGCAATGCTAAGCTGCAATGCCTTGATCTTTCCCAGAAATGGTCGTCCTGTATGCTTTGGCGGGAAAATAAAGATGATTTTAAATGAGACGATTCCCGTAGGTCAGAAAACCATCCAATTGTCCCATTTCCCTTGCCTGCCTATTCCCTTTGGCCACAGAATTCCTGTTCTCCCTGGATGCGTCCGACGACTTCCTGAAGGAGCGCGTGGTGAACCTGCCCCAGAGCGTGGTGGAGGGCACGTCCTACTGCCAGGACCTCTTCATGAAGCGACTGGCCGGCTACCGAGAGAACAACACCGACGACGAGACTGTGCTCAACTACTTCGACGAGCTGGACGTCGTTCCTCATTGCATAGGTATAGGAGGACACATTATCTGTGGTCTCTGTGTGTGTGAACTGTGTTCACCGTATTTTTCATGTTAGACTCCATCAGAGGGTCGTTGTTTGTTTTGTTGCATTATTTATGTCTGAATGTTATTTGTTCAGAGTAGGGCAGAACATTTGTCAACTAGGTGGCAGAGACTGTTTTTCTCTGTATTACACTATCATTTGTATAGGTAATCATATGGTTTCGAGTGCAATTTGGAATTAATTTGCACGAGTGTGTTTTTCAAAGAGTTCAAA
>JAOTIX010000111.1:2064040-2075663 GCA_027123715.1 Gaidropsarus macrophthalmus
TGTGTGTGTGTGTGTGTGTGTGTGTGTGTGTGTGTGTGTGTGTGTGTGTGTGTGTGTGTGTGTGTGTGTGTGAGAGTTGTGTGCTGCAGGTGATGGGTCAAATGCAGAGTTAAAATTGTACTGCTCCTTGTGTGTGTGACAAACAAAGCAACTTAACGTAACTTGTAAAGCTATGATGCCAAATGACAATGAGATGTTAGAGCTACCTCTCTGCTAGCTACCTGTATCGAATCCTCTTCTTATGGGCTGGTCCCCGGCCGTATCCTCATGATCAAGAGATGAGAGAGCGTTCCTTTTATTCCTCTCTGTTGTCCTCTTGGCGTTACCAGCAGCGAACACCGACGTTGGGAAGGAAGGCATCTGTCTTAGCGTGAAGCTTCCTGATTGTCTTTTTGTTTTATCAGTTTGTCTGTGGCTGCTATTTCTTTCCCCTGGTTTAATGACTTTCGTGCACATTGCTCGTGCACAAATGTTTCCCTGATGGAAATGATGACTGAGGACATTAAGGCACAGTCTAGCTTTAAATAACAATGCAGGACACATCGTTGGTTGTCAAACCTAAACGCTAGTTAGCTTATTACTGTGTAACGTTACTATGAACCGCAGCTTTTACATGCACACACCCTCAAATCCCAATGAATTGTCAAACCCTATGCACATAATTTGATTACAAATAGTATCATTATTTAATGTCTAGAAAACATGTGGTGATTATCCTTTTCTATAGCATCCAGCATTGTCTTGCGATCCAAGTTCATACGGTAATTCGCTTGCCTCCCAACTAAACTTCGGACATGTGTTGTTGTCGTCGTCGCAAATCGTGACGTCACCAATACTCGACATCTGCAGTGTTTACCAACTGTGTGTCATTAGTCGCTCAAATACGTGTTCTTCGTGATCTTTTTGAAGTAGGGTTCTCTTTTAAACAATGGCCAATGAGAAAACAACTCACTGGTCGGATATTTTAAAAAGAAGATTGGCTGACTCCCCTAGTAAAGGTAATATATTATTTAGCCACTCTGTGACACATATTTAGCCACTCTGTGAAGCGCTAGCTAGTAGCTAGCTAGTAACTGCCAACTTGTCATGTATGTGTTATACTTTATATTTGTTGTTGTTGTTGTTGTTTGTGTTGTTGTTGTTGTATTTATTTGTATTACGGTGTTAATACTTGTATTTCTATTGTGGAACAGATGCGAGGAATGAAGAGGAAAAGAAGGGAGAAGAAACAGAACTTTTCACGAAGTATTATTCTGAATGGAAAGCAGGGGGCATCGGAGATAGCTCATATAAGAACATTCCCCGCTTCTACTACAGGGTAACCCCTGACATTATTTGTATGATCCAAACAGGATTTTATGATCCAAACAGGACTTTAACTTTTTGTATTGCAACAATGACAATCAATATGAATCTTTAAAATGACAATCATATAGTTGTCTATTTATTTATTCATTCATTTATTTATTTATCTATCTATGATGTAATGATAATACAACGTGCCAAGAAAATGCTGTTTTGATCAGTTGCCAGCAGAGGATGAGGTCCTGCTCCAGAAACTGAGAGAGGAATCCAGGGCTGTGTTTTTACAGAGGAAAAGCAGAGAACTGCTAGACAACGAGGAATTACAGGTATTCAGCCATATACTGAGAATGTAAGAAGAACATATGTCAGTTATTGTTCATGTTTGTAATTGTCTCTCCGTGTCACAGTGATTGTAAATCCTTTCAGAGAGGTTGTCTCTTTGAGCCATCTATTTATTCTCTTCCACTTATCGTTTTTGATGCAGAATCTATGGTTCCTACTTGACAAGCACCAAGTGCCTCCAATGTCAGGAGAGGAAGCCATGATCAGCTATGAGGCGTACCTGAAAGTTGGAGAGACTGCAGGACCTAAGTGCAAGTGTGTAAATAATATAAACAGAATGTAATGCAATTAAAGTGAGCATAGAAAATCCAACACCATTCAGAATATTGCAATATCAGCCTGTTCATCAATAATACTATGTATTTGTTGTTTTAACTAAATGTTTCCATGCTTGCAAACTGCTGTGTGCAGTTCTGTGGGTTTAACTGACAGGTTGTTGGGCAGGCTTAGCTGTCAATTGTTGTGTCAATTGGGTTTGGCTGTCTATTGTTTACAATCATTTGTTTAAGAGGAAATTAGTTAATACCCCTTGGATGGATTTAGTTTGTATTTTATTGAATGGTCTGTTGGGTTATATGCTTAACTATGTGCTTTGAATGACTTGAGTGTTCAACATTTTCCCCACCCTTGTTTTTACAAAGCATTTAAAGAAATGTATTGTGTGTCTCTGTCTGTCTGTCTGTCTGTCTGTCTGTCTGTCTGTCTGTCTGTCTGTCTGTCTGTATGTATGTGTCTGCCCAACTCTCTTTTGATTCCATACTGCAGACAATTTTTCACAGCCAGGGTTTATGGCAAGCTGCTTCACAGTGACCCCTATGGGAGGATCTCCATAATGCAATTCTTCAATTACGTCATGAGAAAAGGTTTGTCTGGCATTGGAAATTAGTTTTATTTGTCTTTTCCATGTATCCATTACCCTTAACATTTCCGGGCTTTGGCAATCGTTAGATAAGGTATAATTTATACTACCCCTTGTATATAATTACCAATACAGACTTAGTTTGTTATTCTTTGAATGGCAGAATCTGTTGTTGCATATCATTATCTTATATTTGTATGTATGTATGTATGTGTGTGTGTGTGTGTGTGTGTGTGTGTGTTCTCCACGGTTGCATGATTCTTTTTAAGTGTGGTTGCACCAGACCAGGATCGGCCTCAGTCTGTATGATGTAGCAGGTCAGGGCTACCTCAGAGAGTCCGTAAGTACCTGCCCGTTACGCAAGGCACATCATGGAAGTTGGGAATTCTAATGTTATAAACAGCGTATATTTCTCTCTCACTAGGATCTAGAGAACTATATCCTGGAGTTGATTCCCACTCTGCCTCAGCTGGACGGACTGGAGAAGTCCTTCTATTCGTTCTACGTCTGCACTGCAGTTCGCAAGTTTTTCTTTTTCCTGGACCCCCTGCGTACGGGTGAGAGGAACATCCGTACTTAAATGTGAAATATATCATGGGCTGCTGTAAGCAGGGTCCAAAATGAACACCTGCCACCAGCCAATGGCGAGAATCTGAACATTTGGAATGTTCAAATTTACATTTGTACACTCTGGACAGTAAAAAGAGAGGTTTACTTTATGCAACGGTGGCATTATGATTATTAATAATATATGTAATTGTGAAAATAAAACTACATTTAAACTCAATGGGATATTAACTAAGGGGTGAATCATTGGATAATTGGAGTCCATCTTCCAATTTCGTTACAGGAAAGATAAAGATCCAAGACATCCTGGCCTGTAGTTTTCTGGATGACCTGCTTGAAGTAGGTTGCAGATTTATCTCATTCTCTTGACCCAGAAAATCACAATCGCATCAATTGAAAATAGGCTTTCAGCCAATCACCTCTCATCTTGTGTCTGTAGCTGCGTGACGAGGAGCTGTCAAAGGAGAGTCAAGAGTCCAACTGGTTCTCTGCACCGTCTGCACTCCGAGTCTACGGTGAGAGGAAAGCTTGGCCACAAGTTTTCTTTGCCATTGCAAAAAAGAAAATATTGGATTGTTCGGAAAGGATAATTTTCCAATGTCATATGGCAAAGGGTCTGTACTGTAACTGTGTGTGTGGTTGTGTGGGGGGGGCTTGCAGGTCAGTATCTAAACCTGGACAAGGATCACAATGGCATGCTGAGTAAGGAGGAGCTGTCCCGCTACGGCACAGCCACCCTGACCGCCGTCTTCCTGGACCGAGTCTACCAGGAGTGCCTCACCTACGACGGAGAAATGGTGATCTCAAACATGATGGCCAAATCCAATTGTTTGAATCTATTCAACTAACTCTCTCACCATAAGGCTTAATTAAATAAACTGTCTTTTAAGCTATGTTTCAAATATTTCAGGGAAAAAACATCAAAACTAATAGTCTTTTCCCTGATGCCATCCCTTTTTCTTGCTTCCGTTGGCCCGTGTACCCCTCCACAACCAGGATTACAAGACCTACCTGGACTTTGTGCTGGCTTTGGAGAACCGGAAGGAGCCCGCGGCACTGCAGTACATTTTTAAACTTTTAGACATGGAGAACCAGGGATACCTCAACGTGTTCTCCCTCAACTACTTCTTCAGGGTACCCAGCTCCTAAAATCTACATATATACATACATACATACATACATGACTAATGTATTTCTAATGCTTAGCACATTAAGGAAGTCGGCCCCTTACCCCGGTTATGTCAGTTGAAACAAAATGAGGAAAGTGACAGTGCATGAGGATACATTAGTTATTTGACATGTTTTTCCAAGCCTTGTGATCCTATCCTATATTTCTCTGCCATTTATTCTGGCCTAAAGCCTGTTGAAAGCCTCTCCCAAAGATTGACAAACGATAGGACCAATCAATCTTTAGGGGAGGGAGTTTCAGTTAATGAAACTCACTTCAGCAACTTTAACATCTCAACAGTGTCACACAACAAAGTTCTTTCACCAGTCTTAATATTAAAAAATCCCAATAAAACAACATGTTTTTCACCCCCTAGGCCATTCAAGAGCAAATGAAGATTCACGGTCAGGAAGTGGTCTCTTTTCAGGATGTCAAGGTATACACACACACAAACACACACACACACACACAATTAAAAAAAGTATAGTCTTACAATGAAGTATATGTAATAATATTTCTTCTTACTGAAACACATTTTAGAGCTGCATAAATCATAAAATGCAGCCTATCTCTGGTTTATTTTCATAACAATCCTCCAATATCCCGGTCTTTCAGGATGAAATCTACGACATGGTCAAACCTAAAGACCCTTACAGGATCACCCTACAGGACCTTGTGAACAGTTGCCAGGGTGACACGGTCACCAGCATCCTCATAGACCTGAACGGCTTCTGGACCTATGAGAACAGAGAAGTGCTCGTCACCAACGACAATGACAGCAACAGCGCTCTGGACCATGATGATCCCTGAAGACACCGAGAAGGGAGCGGAGATCAGGGCTTGCATATGGGGGTGCAAAGTAGTCATTAGTTAGCTTATTATTGTATCCTGTATGGGTTTTGTCTCATAATTGTTTTGCCATTGTACACTGTATATATAAATATGTTCGATATCACTATTGTGTGAATGACTTTGTTGGCTTTTATTATTCCATCTGACAAAGAAAGAAGAAAAAATAAAATTTTTGCATTTGCACACACACTAATTAGAAATAGGTAAATTAGGTCATAGTCCGCTGATCATCATTCGTCTCAACCCTTTGAGTATAATAACAATCCTCCAATATCCCGGTCTTTCAGGATGAAATCTACGACATGGTCAAACCTAAAGACCCTTACAGGATCACCCTACAGCAGTGGTTTTCAAACTGTGTGGCGCGCCTCCCCTGGGGGGCGCCAGAGTTCTCGAGTGGGGGGGGCGCGCGACGTGAGAAAAAAATAAACCAGAAAAAGTACCGGTAACATAAAAATATATTGTCAGCTAAAAGTAACAGTAAACTACGGAAGAGGATTACGGCCACATGAAGAGAATTTTTTTTTTATAATTCTGAGCAATAAAGTCAGAAATCTGCCAGAAACAGTTTCTGACTTTAATCTCAGAAATTCTGACTTTAATCAGAATTTTATCAGAAATGTGTTCTCTGAGGGGGGGCTCATGCACTCACACTTTGAAACCCCCTGCCCTACAGGACCTTGTGAACCGTTGCCAGGGCAACACGGTCACCAGCATCCTCATAGACCTGAACGGCTTCTGGACCTATGAGCCCTGATTGAATTTCCCGCTGAGTGCTGTTTAATTTTCCCTTCCTATATCTATAGTATTATCATCTGTTATTCATGAGAACAAAATAAGCTGTTACTAAATTGCCCATATATTGCAAGTATTGGTGCTACTTGATGACGTCTCCTGATGTCATCTCCCTGCGACTGTGACGTCGTTTATAACATCAACACAACATGGCACTCTTTCCAGCTTTTGCAGCAGCCACGACGAAAAACGTTGATGATTCGGCCAAAGGTTATTATAAACATATTTGAAGTCAACACGTTTGCCGTGTAAATCGTTTCCGTAAGCAATGTGACCTACAAACGGACATTACCTAGCCTTTATAAAAGTCCACAGCTCACTTAACGTCACACTGTCGTTGAACAGCTGAGAGATTAATGAACAATATAGAACGTTAACGTACTTTATGACCTTTATCGTATTTTTAAATATAGAAAAGTATTGTTTAATATATTGTTTAATAAATGTAAACACGTGTGCAATTTGTAAACTGGCTGTCATGTGTAGTGAGGGATACCTCACCACATTTTAAGAGAACTCACTTTGTGTAACAGTATGTATATTTCTGCTATCATTCAACAACTGTTTACATACGGCAATATTCAAGGTTTCCCAGCTATGGATTCAAAGTTTCTTCTTTCAGTAACAACACATAATCCCCACAAATTGCAGTCATATCACTAGTATATAGGATGCAATTTCATTGTGGGCTACTTTCATTGTAGTAGCCCATTCATTCAATGTTTTATGTGTCTGTATGGAAGCCAATTCCCGCCCCATTGTAAATCACAATTATGATATAAAGAAAGTTATTTTTGTTCGACTTTTCATCTCATAATTATGACTTACAATGGGGTTGTTGTTTTTTTTGTCCTGGCGGGAATGAGCTTCGATATGTCTGTGTGTTCCACCCTCTGATCATTTTCCTGTTTTTGACATTGCCATATCATATTTAGACTGGTTGACCAATAAGAGCTTTCGACCTGATGATGCATTGGCTCTCAACCAACGGGATTTGAATGCCAGCGAAGGGCGAACCCAAAATGATTTATGGTAGGAAAATAAGCTTATTATTTAGTTGAAATCAAGTTCACTGTTATCTCTGGCTACTGTTACTAATAGTATCTCCTGTGAAGTGGTTAATCAAGAGCGAGTATCCAGTTAATTATTTTTGGTTATTGGTTGGTTGGTTTATTGATAAACTCTCACTTTTGTACATCATTTCGTTGCATTGATGGATTGATTGACACAATAATATACAGCATCAGGTACCTTGCTCATGTGACTTCTAACACTTGTTGTATTTTGACAGGGAGGGGAGTTCTGAGGAAGAGGAGAGGAGGGACGAGCATGACAAACCACCCAAAAAGAAGAAAAAGAAGGAGAAGAAGAAAAAGAACAAAAAACACAAGAAGAGGAACAGGAGCCATTCAGCCAGTAGCGGATCGGGATCTGACACTGTTTATCCCAGTGACCTCAAGAGGGAGCAGGAGAGAGAAAGGTCTTTAAATACACATGCACGAAGATGCATATTACCTGCTTTCCCGATCATGCACAGATCAGATGCACGGAATAACCACCATGTTTTATTCTGTACCACCAGGGAAAAGCCTGCTCCTCTGGCTACTCGTTTCTCCTGGCTCGATGACATGCGGTCCCCCACTGAGCAGCCATTCTGCGTGGACCGCAAAGCAGATCCAGCCAACTGGACCTACAAGTCCCTGTACAGGGGGGACATAGCCAGGTTAACTGCCAGCATTTGCATGTCAATTGCAGTTAAAACCAAAAAGAAAAATCCATTGTAATAAATAAAATACTGTAGGTTGAGTCTTCAAATTGTTTAACCACTACACTTCCCCAACTCTTTCATCCACGTTAATGTGCTCTAGGTATAGACGGAAGGGCAAATCGTCACTAGGCCTGGACCCTCGCTTCCAGGGAATAACTTGGGAGGAGTCAGACCAGAGCGAGAAAAAAAGAGTGAAAGCGGATATTAAGAAGAGAGCGGCTGACCGATACTTTTCAACAGTCAGTCAACAGCTGCTTAGAACCGAAGCAGCCCTGCCTACATTGCCCAGGACTGGAGGAGGGGAGGATGCACCCCAAACAATCACCTTTCTTCCTCTCGTTGGGGAAGAGGGAATGGGCGGAGGAGAGACTGGTAAAGCAACTTCAACTTATACCAAACATTATCAACGAAAGGAACTATTAGAATTTCCTTGTCAGGTCAAATAGTTTCAGGTGATTTTTGGTCTGGCACTAATTTAACCAATCAAAAAGCACTACAATAACCTGTGTTCCCCAATGGTTCTTAAAGACAAGAAGATACATACATCGATACATACAACATACTTCCCAATCCTATTCCCCAATCTCCAGCAGGGAGGGTGCAGACGTCTTCCGCGAACCCCCTGGGAGTGTACGACGCCTGCACAGCACTGTGGGCCCAGGGGAAGGGGAAGCAGGATCAGACTGAAGACCAGAACCAGGCCACAGTGGAGGAGCAGAGGGTGGCCAGCCTGACTGAGAAAACAGGAGATTTCAACAGACGCCTGAGGGAAGAACCAGAAAATACCCAGCTATGGCTGCAGTTCATACGGTACCAGGTAAGGGTGTTTTTTTTTACATTTAATTAGTCAGTTGCATAACCCTTCATAATCCTAATGATGATTATTGCAAATTATGAACACAGGTGCTTTTCTATTTGGGTTCCACTTTTACTTGATTGATTTATCTTATCTTGCTATTATCTATTTTATCTCTTCATTTAGATTTAGCTTTAGATTTAGATGTATCAACCTAAAAAATGGCATTAGACCATTAAAAAATGGTCACCCTGTAAATCTCGATTTTAATCAATACTGTTCATGTCTCATGTATCAGAAAATGTATCAGAAAATGTTGACAGTACACCAGCACCTTATCGTGCAGGAGGGGTTTGAGCACCAGGATGACCCTAGGAGCTGTCCGGGGCTTAATGCCCCTGGTAGGGTCTCCCAAGGCTCCCAAGGCAAACGGGTCCTAGGTGACGGGTCAGACTAAGATTGGTTCAGAACTAACCCCTAATGGATGAAATTCCCTCCAGTGGGTTCACCACCCGCAGGAGGGTCCAGAAGGGGATGGTGCTGTGTGATTTGGGTGGCAGTTGTGGGCGGAGGAGACCCCAAAGAAGACCCAGGACACGCTGGAGTGACTATGTCACCCAGCTGGCCTGGGAACGCCTTGGGATCCTCCTGGAAGAGCTGGAGGAAGTGTCTGGGGAGAGGGAAGTCTGGGTGTCCCTGCTCCCACAGCTGCCCCCAGCGCCGGATAAGCGGAAGAGAATGGATGGATGGATGGATGGATGGATGACTGTATACCACACTCGGCTAATTTCTGATCAATCAGGGAATCTAGTCCGCAATTGGTTCGGGAAACCGTCTCGCCTTTCAATCATACTTGTAGGAAATAATGTCATTTTTGGTCGTTTAGCTTCCATTCCTTGCTCTCTTTGTCTATTGTATTGTCTTATGTCTTGAGGACCCCCTTGTAAACGAGATGCTTCATCTCAAGGGGTTATCCTACGTCCTAAATACATTTCAAATGTTCTTCTGCTCCTTTCTGCTCTTTCTGTCTTTGTTAACACTTGAACCTCCACCTTCTCCATCTTAGCCCCCCACCTCAACATGTCCCTCCCTCTCCCCTCTCCAGGACGAACAGAGCGCCGCGGTGTTCGGTGGGGGCGAGTCTGACTCGGCGGAGCTCCGCAGGGCGTCGTACCGCGGCGTGTTGGAGAAGAAGCTGAGCGTGGCGGAGCGTGCCGTGGCCTCCAACCCCACCTGCGTGGCCCTGCAGCTGGAGCGTCTCCGCCTGTGCAGGGAGCTGTGGGAACCAGCCGCCCTGGCCAAGGAGTGGAAGAAGCTGGTACTGGGAAAGAGAGGCCCATCGGTTTTAGACTTTACTGGAGGATCTACTCCCACTGTCCCGACCTCCAACCCAACCCCACCCAACAGCTCCCAGAAAAAAACATGCATTGCATAAACGAGACTTCTCAACAGAGAGTGCAACATCTTGATAGTAAACATACAACAAATATTATAACTATATGCAAAATATATGCATACGTTTACCAAGCTCAAAATGATTGCCTGGGTGATCAGGGCAGACATACAACTTAATAGATATAATAATGGACTTCAACAACAACATTGTGATCCTCCGTGTTGTCCGTGTTGTGCATTTCGTATTTGGCATTCGTGTCTGTTTTTTTAACATAGCATAACATAACATGTTTTATTTGTGATCCCCAGGTATTCCTTCACCCCAACAGCCCCTCCTTGTGGCGGGAGTACCTGTTGTTCACCCAGAGTCACTTCAGCACGTTCACTGTGTCAAGGGTCAATGCCGCCTACGGAAAGTGTCTGAGTACGCTCGCTGCAGTGCAGGATGGCAGTTTGGTTTCCCACCTGGCAGTGCCAGGGACTGAGGAGGCAATGTTAGGTACTGTATTAAGCTAAATGTGTTTGATAACATCATCTGGAAACCTGGAATATCCATAACCTCACTGAGGAATGTATCCACTACACCGCTTCACAATATCTTATCGTAATATGTAAAAATGAAGTTTAAATGCATATATTTTTTATATTTGTCACCTGTGTAGAAGCCTTAACACACTCACCTTCTCTTCCACAATTTCCATTCTGAATTGTTTCACATTGCACATTGGTGACCAATGCTTCTTACGGTCTGCTTAAAAATATATTGCATTGTCACTCAAAAAAGAAAAATTTAATTAAGAATTGAGATCAAAAATGATGTACACATTTCTTTATATACTGTGCATGTCTACATAGACATATGGTCTACGTTTAATGTTTGTATGTGTTTTTGAGGTCTGCGTGTCACTGGTTCCTCTCTCTTCCGTCTCGCAGACTTGTTCATCCAGCAGTGTCACTTCCTGCGACAGTGTGGCCACTCAGAGAAGGCGGTGTCACTTTTCCAGGCTATGATGGACTTCACATTCTTCAAACCGGACAGTGTCCGAGGCCTGCCAACCAGGCAGCAGGTACGACAACCCTCT
Source organism: Gaidropsarus macrophthalmus (assembly GCA_027123715.1). Taxonomy (NCBI): domain Eukaryota; kingdom Metazoa; phylum Chordata; class Actinopteri; order Gadiformes; family Gaidropsaridae; genus Gaidropsarus; species Gaidropsarus macrophthalmus. Next base: position 2,074,970 of record JAOTIX010000111.1, read on the forward strand.
ACCCTACACTCACAATCGACCTCACTGTGATGAAGTGCAGTGGTGCACATTTTCATGGGGGTGGCGGGCAGATGGGGCTGGTAAAAATCCTAGGGTGGCACACCCTAAACTCACATTCAGTTCCTATCTGTGACTGCATATTGCATTCCCCTTGACTCTTTTTCATTAAAAAGACAATATGCAACACCGAAATGTTTAAAATAATTTTCAAGACAGCTTTATTTTGGGTAATTGGTGCGACCACTGGGGGGTCAAACCCAATGAAACTCACCCTTATAAGGTCCTTAGCAAGGACTTTGAGTTTGGATACACCTTTCACTGATTCAACTTGTTGCAACTGAGCAATGTAAAACCGTTGAACGGTGTTGATTAGTTTTTTTTATGGTCATGATCGATTTTTTTTGCCTCCTTATCTGTTTGCATGTGTCATCCTGTGAAGTCATCCTTAATCATAGTATTGTACTGATGAGTGTGGTTCTTGCGTGAGCAGGCGGAGTTCTTTGAGCCGTTCTGGGACAGCGGGGAGGCGAGGGTTGGTGAGGTGGGGGCCCGAGGGTGGAAAGCGTGGATGCTTCAACAGGAGCGAGGGGGCTGGCTCCAGCCCAGTGCAGGTGCGAACACACATGCACACACACACACACACACACACACACACACACACACACACACACACACACACACACACACACACACA
>JAOTIX010000111.1:2110845-2121234 GCA_027123715.1 Gaidropsarus macrophthalmus
CAGATGTCCGAGCCACCTTAGCTGGCTCCTCTCGATGTGGAGGAGCAGCGGCTCGACTCCGAGCTCCTCCCGGGTGACAGAGCTCCTCACCCCGTCTCTAAGGGAGCGCCCCGCCAGCCTGCGGAGGAAACCAATTTCAGCCGCTTGTATCCGGGATCTTATCCTTTCGGTAACGACCCAAAGCTCATGGCCAAAGGTGAGGGTAGGAACGTAGATTGACCGGTAAATCGAGAACTTCGCCTTTCGGCTCAGCTCTCTCTTCATCACGACGGACCGGTACCGCATTACTGCGGCCGCTGCACCGATCTGACTGTCAATCTCCCGCTCCATCCTCCCATCGCTTGTGAACAGGACCCCAAGAAACTTAAACTCCTCCACTTGAGTCAGGGGCCCCAACCCGGAGGAAGCAAACCCCCTTTTTCTGGTCGAGAACCATGGCCTCAGACTTGGAGGTGCCAATTCTCATCCCAGCCGCTTCACACTGGGCTGCAAACCGCCCCAGGACCTGCTGGAGGTCGAAGGGGCCAACAAGACCACATCATCCACAAAAAGCAGAGACGAGATCCAGTGGCTCCCGAACCAGACGCCCTCCGGCCCGTGGCTGCGCCGCGACATTCTGTCCATAACAATTATGAACAGAACCAGTGATAAAGGACAGCTCTGCCGGAGTCCAACATGCACCGGTAACAGGTCTGACTTACTGCCGCCAATGCAGACCAAGCTCCTCCGGTCGTACAGGGACCAAACAGCCCTCAGTAGAGCACCCCCCACAGAATGCCACGAGGGACACGGTCAAATGCCTTCTCCAAGTCAACAAAACACATGTGGACTGGTTGGGCAAACTCCCATGAACCCTCGAGCACCCTGCGGAGGGTGTAGAGCTGGTCCAGCGTTCCGCGGCCCGGACGAAAACCGCATTGTTCCTCCTGAATCCGAGGTTCGACTATCGGCCGAATTCTCCTCTCCAGCACCCTGGAATAAACTTTCCCTGGCAGGCTGAGAAGTGTGATCCCCCTATAATTGGAGCACACTCTCCGGTCCCCTTTTTTGAATAGGGGGACCACCACCCCAGTCCGCCAGTCCAGAGGCACTGTCCCCGACTGCCATGCGATGCTGCAACCAAGACAGCCCCACAACATCCAGAGATTTGAGGTACTCAGGGCGGATTTCATCCACCCCCGGTGCTCTGCCACTGAAGAGCTTCTGAACTACCTCAGTGACTTTGGCGTGGTTGATGAATGAATTGCAGACGCAGACATTTTTTTTTGTTTCGTCTGGGGCACCAATCAGTCTCTCACGGTTTGTGTTCTTTTTTTATTTTTTTTTTAAGAAAAAACCTAAAGTTGTCAGACCAGGGGTCTCCAAAGGAGTAACACAAACTTAAAGAATGGACATGTATAAATAGTTTGTATCCAGGTGCAAAGCAAGGCACGAGCGACAATACCATCTTCCTTAAATAAAGTCATAGGATTCTCATGTGTCAACAATAGTCAGCAGCGCTGACTATTGTTGACACATGAGAATGACACATGACACATGAGGCTCCACTTTGCTTCAGGCTCAGAACATAAAAAAAAAAAAAAATACAAAAAATAACTTGTGACAGGGGAACAGAACTCAACTATTCAACATATATTTGCAGCTCTGCAGGACAGTGTAAAAGTTCAAACGCGCAAATTTTATGAAGTCAGTTTCAAGTGTTTGTCACACACACGCACACACCACAAAAGGTGGTGTCATGACATGGCGAGAAGGGTGACGCACGACACATAAACCCAGCTGTGGTCCATAGTTTGCGTCGGTGCTGGGTCAGGGGCCGCCAGAGGTGCTGGCGTGAGAAGTGTCTGGTTTGGCAGGCGGAGGGTGGGGCCCCCCTGCAATGACCGGCTTGGCTGGGAGCCAGTACAGGAGCCTGGTGTGGTAGATCTTGAAGCAGGGGGCGGGGCACAGGGCTGGCTGCCCGGGACATATCTTACAGCAGTAGGCCGTCTGCTGGCTGGCCGTGGCCGCCCCGATCTGAGCCATCACATCCTCCCCGCTCTCCCCCCCCTCACCGCAGTGCCTGGCGGGCTGAGCGGTGTCCGCCGGCTCCTGCTTAGCATCGGTTTCATTGCACGGTTCCTCCTTGAGATGCTGCTGCTGCTGCTCCGGGAGCTCCACCCCCGACTTCTCCTCCACCTTTTCCGTCCCGCACACGGCAACCATGGCTGACTCCTCCTGCTCCTCCATCCTGACCCGCTTCCTCACCAGTGGACCCTCCTCTTGCCCCTCGCTCGCTCTTTTGAGCATGCGCTTGGCGCAGACCACGCAGTCCGCGCCGCCCCCCCGCCTCACGTCCAGGAAGTGGCGGCCGGTGAGACGCGTCGGTATGGGGTCCGTGGGAGAAGAGTCCGTGGCGGTGGCGGTGTCTGCCACTGAAATATAAGGAACGGATACAATCAACTCGGTGTGTGAGGAGATCCATCCAGTCAAGATAGACACTGGAAACAAGACATCTTCTGCAGTGATTTTCAAAATGTGAGGTGCAAATGGAAAATGGACTGTATTTATATAGCGCTTTTCTACAATGCTGTTGTACTCAAAGCACTTTACAATGAAATACCTCACATTCACGCACCGACAGCAGGTCAACCATGCAAGGCGACAGCCAGCATGTCAGGAAAAAGTAGGGGTTAGGCGTCTTGTTCAGAGACACCTCAACACTCAGCTAGGAGGAGCCGGGGGTTCGAACTGGCAACCTTCTTGAGCTACTGCTGCGTAGGGCTATATGACGTCTGTTTCCAATTAGTTTTATCAATGATCTATTCTACCTAACCACTGTCCACACTGCATGGCTGTGGGACATGCAGATAAAACCGGTCTTGATATGTGTGTGTATATATATCAAGTGACCAGAACGGTGAAGCGCTACCTGTAGCCTTGGCTGGCGGTTCGAGCAGCTGGCACATGGTCTCCTGGTTCAGAGTGAAGGGCCGGCACAGAAGGGACTTGTTCTTCATCTGGCAACGTCTGGCCACGGGCACACGCATGGCATCGGTCTGGGTGCTGGCCTGGACGCAGGAAGGGCGAAATATACCAGATTTACCATGACAATCACACAGGTGCTTTTAAAAGTCTGCTTGGGCAACCTGAATAGACAGTCCTGTAGTCCATTTAGTTACTTGTTTACACTCAGCGTACTTACATGGTATATGGGCTTGTCCTTGTCGTGGGTGTTGGAGGTGAGAAGTGTCCCTAAAAAAATGCAAGATTATAAATAGTGTAACATTTACCACTAGAATGTGTACAAATAGTGAATTACAAATCCTTTTTTTCTTTATGTCAAATAATAGAATGAGCCATTGATCAAGGGAATGAAATATATCGCAAACTTGGAAATGACTAGGAATAAATAATACATAGCCATGGCGAACATACTCTTTGGAGTCAATTAACAGCATATGCAATATATGTTTAGGTTATTGATATTAATTAATGTCTTAACATTCCTGTGTTAAGACAATCAAACGTGTGAGGGACACTTTTCCTCACAACCCTTCTCCTTTTAAATGGCTCATTCTACGGTGGGAACCAAAGGTGCAGAAGCCCCTTGAAGTAGGGGGGATCTGAACTCACCCGCCGGGACACTGGTCGTGGTAGGCCGGGCAGCGGAGTCGCTGGCCACGGAAACCACATCCCCGACCACCGGATTCATCTTGGAGGGGTGGTGGGCTTGACTGGGTGCTGGATGGGCATTATTCGATGAGGACGATACGACACTGTACTGTTGCTTATGGTTAAATCTGCATGTTGCCTTATGGATTTTGGTCGAAAATGCCAATCATTGATGTGTTGTGAATTAGCATTTTGGTAGAATCGGATTAAAACATCTAACTTAGCTTTGTGTCGTATATGATTTATTTAGCTCTATATGAAATGTTCAAACTTGTTATCATACTAAACATATCCCAGAGCCGTTTTACACCGGAGTTCCCCTTTAAGTCCAATGTGAATTGTCTCACAAATTCCACACAATCACGGACGTGTATGCGTGTGTGCATCTGAGGCGGGCAGAGCAAAGACAACAACATGCGTCAACAACAAGGACAGCGAAGATGTCATCTTACCATGCGGGGCTGGCAGGGCGTGACCGATGCCAGTGTGGTGGTGGTGGTGAGCGCTGGGCTGGGTGCTGGCCTCAAAGTGCTGGTGGCAGTACTGCACCAGGCAGGCCCGGCTGCAGAAGTTACGCACCGAGTTGGCACACTGCAGCTTCTCATTCAGGTAGCCTTGCTTCCTGCAGCCGCCACACCTGGCCATCTGCAAGACACACAGCATTTCACTCAGTAGGTTTGAAATGGCAATTTCCCTTTCACTGTAGTTCCCAAATTAGCTGAATTCTTTATTAGAGTCTAGTGAGATGCTACAGTGGTGCGATATCAAGCGCAAAAAACATTTGCAACTAGTCAACATTTTGAACTGCTTTTTCTCACAAATGAAACAGGCCGTTCCCCTCAGGGTCTGTGATGGAACACGTCGAGAGCGCTGCCTACCCCGTAGTAGAGCACCGTGTACTGGGACATGCAGTGCGGCCTGCAGAACTCCTCCACCCGGCCGCTGTAGCTGCTGTGTATCATCCTCTGGCTCACGCCGCTGCAGTAGGAGCAGGGCCTCCAGGAGCCTTTGACCCCGGTCGCCTCCTCCTGGAACCGCCGCTTGCAGCCTTGCAGAGGGAGGGGCGGGGGGTGCGTTTCAGTATCAGACGGATATTTTCACATCGTGATTAACAGTCAGAGGCTGATAGCCCCACTGTCCGCATTAACTCGAGATCATGTGCCATGAATTTTACCAAAGCGTCACCCACACTCTCCCCCCATAGTCATAGTCATGTAAAGCCATGTCTGCCTTTTCTTTATCTTTATATTAAGGTTAAGTCATAAGGAGTGGTGCTCGATGGAGGAGATGAGACTTGATGGTCTACTATGTAAGTTTGGCCAATCCTTCGCTGTTTTCTGGGATTGCGCTGCATTTTTCACGACACAGCTCCCCCTGCAGCTTCAGAATATATATTTTACAACACTGTCGTAACAACTCATTGACAACGCCCCCTGCCCACTTCGATGCTATAGCCATGAGCATTTGTTTCCAACAAAGCCTGGTCGACTGATCCATGATGAATACAACAATCCCCTCGCTACTCGCTGTTTATAGCTATAGCTATAGCTAAAGCGACCCAATACATTTGGAGAAGCAAACTTAGCCCAGAAGCGATAGGGGAGTCGAAACAGCCACCAAAACAGCCACCAATCGACCCATGAAGTGTCCAGCATGCCATGCTGGAACCATCACAACGACTCTTAACCTTTACAATTAAGGTCAATTAAGCAAAGAAAGCATAGTTTGTCTTTAACTCACGTTGGCTGCAAAAGACACGCTCCTGCCCGTTGTAGATCAGGACCTCAAACGCCACATTCTCCAGCTTACAGCTCTCACACACCGCCATGATGTTCCTGCGGGTCTTGTACTGCTCACAGCACGCCGCGTCGCAGAACATGGATATACAACCCTGCAGGCCAGGCGGGGTTTAGCATTAGATAGAGGCTGTTGGGAGGTTTGTTGAATATCAGGCCCAGAGCCTGTACGGATACTAGCAATAGAGAGTTAGCATGTAGCTAGCAGGTGGTAATAGACTACAACCGTGTGTGTGTGTGTGAGTGTGTGTGTGTGTGTGCAGTTGACCTCTTCCCCATACCTGGTAGCTGAAGAGGAGTGGCTTGGCGTTGATCCGTTTGCTACACTGGTAGCAGGTCAGGGGGCAAGAAGTCAGGGGGTTGTCTGGCTCCAGCGGGGGCACCGAGGTCACCCTGCTGTGGGCATTCGGGTAGGTCACGTGGGGCGAGGACCTGTCAAGATGTGGCACGGGGTACTCTGTGACGGAGGAGCTGCTGGTGGTGTTGCTGGTGGTGTTGATGGTGGTGTTGGTGGTGGTGCTGATGGTGGTGTTGGTGGTGGTGTTGTTAGTGGTGGTGTTGGTGGTGGTGGTGGTGGCTCCGTTCACCAGGCTGGGCTGAGAGCTGTTGTCCTCTTTCTGAGAGATCGCAAAGGAACAGTACGGAAAAAAAAACACATCAACACATTGGATGGCGAGCGATTCAAATTAACATTTTATTTTATAATTATCATCTTAGGTTTTTATTTTAGAACCGACATTTCAAATCATTCTAAAAAAAACATATAACCAATAACCAACAATCAAAAGTGTGTCAGTATAGTTTTTCCCCTAAACACAGTCCTGCACTGAAGGGTTCCACTGTTACATTGATGCGTTACATTGATACATAACAAAAGGTACATTTATCAGAATGAAATTCATCTCCAAGTACCTTGACCCTGAACACGGACACACACATCTGGGAGCAAAAGTTCAAGATGTTTCCGTCCGACGTTACCAAATGGTACTGGGGGACTTCGTTCAGATTGCACTGTGAGCACGGGAATGCCGTACCTGGGGCATCCGGGAGAAAGAGCCACAATGGTTACTACTAGAGAGGTCTAGAAGCAGAGCATCGTCTGCTGACAAAGTGTTTGTGCTCACAAGAGTTCAGAACTGCTTCATTCATTATATTTTGTACACATTGGTCATCAGTAATCTCCAATTTTCAGAGAACAGGAATGTATTTGTGTTTTGTTCCATTGTGTTTTTCGGTTATGCAGTGCGTTTATGTTCCTCTACACACAAAAAACAATGTTGCAGTCGCTGTTCACCTGTGAGCACGAGTTTGGCCGGCCCGCTCTGAACACAGGTGGGGGAACAGTACAGCTGGACCTTCCCGACGGCGTTGCTCTCCATGATGGTGTTGGAGACGAGAACAGAGTTGTGACAGACGCTGCACTCCGTGTTCTTCACGCAGGACTGAAAGGGAACGGTTGCGTGAACCGTATTATTCAGTGGCATCGATTCAGAGAACACACGTTTTGCGAGCGGTTCACTGGGAGGACGAAATCGATGAACCCCAGAGCCGCGGGAGGGAGTTTCAAGTAGGGTTGCTGCGATTGTATTCAAGAAATATATATCGATTGCACTCAAACTCAATTTATCGTCCGCTCTCCCCAGCGTAGCCTGGTGAGAGCGTGAGCTGGTGAGCTGAGCATTGGTGAGCTGGGCATCTGTGTGTTTATGGGTGTCGCAAAACAAAACGTTTAAGAACCTCTGTGTAAGAAGACACAGAAGAGGGTGTCTATGGTGAACCTGTAAAACTAACAAATGATAATCAAATGACAGCGGTTCATCGAAGCACGCCAGCCTTTACAGCATCATCCACACTGAACATTACCTTGGATAGCCTAGCGAAAAATGACTGATGCAACCAACCTGAATGCAAATCTGACCATGACCCCGCCCCCCAACGCCCCTCCCCCATACCTGCTTGTAAGTGCTGACGCAGGTGGGGCTGCAGAAGTGGAGCTGGGCCTTCTCCACTGTCAGGGTCTGGCACACGTCAGAGTCGTTCTTGCAGTAGAGACCGCAGCCCTCGCAGCAGTTCATGGCCAGCTGTCGTGACTTGCGCCAGGCCAGGAAGCAGGCGTCGCTACACAGGCTGTGCAGTTGTCCCTGGTGTGACACCTCATGCTCAATCTGGCGGGGCAGGGGTTATTAAATAGTGTGAAAAACATGGCATGCCAAGGAGCATGTCTAGGTAGGTAGGAAGGCGTCCTGGTTACGCCCAACTACATCTTTGTGATACCGTTTACAAGCTTGCACTCTCAATGTTTTTCAGCCATATGGTATACAGTGATGTTGTATATGATATATTGCATGAAAAAATCACATTTTTCAGATTTCACATTTTAGTTCACTGCAAAAAATCAGTCACAAACAAATAAATACAAAATGTGCGTTCTCACTTTACTGGTGCCCTTGCACACAATGCATTCGTGCTTCTCCTTCTCTTTTGGTATGACGGGTATCAGGCGAGGTCTATAGAGCAACTGCGCCACAGTTTTCATCTTGTCCGTGGAGGAGCTGGACATGCAGAGGGGACTGCAGAAGTGCATGAAGGTGTTGTTGTCCAGGGGAATTATCACCATACTTTTTGGGTTGCTGATCTCTCTGCATGAAGGAAGGAGAGAGAGAGAGAGAGAGAGAGAGAGAGAGAGAGAGAGAGAGAGAAGAGAGAGCGAGAGATACTTTATTGATCCCCAAGAGGAAATTCAGCCTCAGTAGCAGACATCACACACAAGCACATTTACAGCAGAAAAGTCAGTGTTCAACAGGTCAAACAAGTGTCTATGGAACAATCAACTAATCAACACACATTTTACAGAAATTCCAGGAAAAGCAATAGCACAATTGACTTATTATTCAATATGATAACACTAGTAGATGAATTATACTAGCAACAAGAATGTTATTTGCTCATTCTATCATGCATGCCTTCTCCAGTACTTGTGTGCAATAATATGCCAATTTGTGTGGACAGCATCAACAGGCTACTCAGTCATGCTACAAGTTTATGAATTGCTTTTTCCAATTGAGTTTTGTTTTATGACATATATGCATCAATGCACCCTATGCTACACTGTTGTATTATGTGGTAAATGCAGCCAATCTAATAATGCTTCAAATCTACTAGAACATCTGTCTACTGGGACACCGTCATTTCCCAGATAGGAATCTTTTTTTACTTACCGTGACCATATTTAAAGTCCACACGGTTTAATACTACACCACATAAAATAAGTGTTTCACAGCACAAACCAATAGTATCTATGAGCAAACTGGAGACGTACTTGCTGCAATGGTAGCAACTGCGAGCCTTGCTGGTTGGAGGCAGATTGCTAGACAGACAGACGGTGGAGCAGAACAGCTGGGTGGAGCCTTTTCTCTGGAACGCCGTCTGGCCCTTGACCAGAACCTACAGTGGTGGACAGAGAAGGTTCTGGGTATGTAACTGCGCCCCAACGTGGGGATACTTTGAGAGACTTTGAATGATGCCATCCTGGGAGCAAGAAGAGAGAAAGCTTACCTTTGAGCAACCACTGCATCGGATGGCGCTAAACACTGCAGGCGGTGGTTGGGGCAGAAGATGGGGTAGCGGTTTGTGTAGGTGAAGCACATTAGGGGCAGGGGCGGGTGCCAGTGCAAGTACTGGGGCTGTTGCTGGGGCTGGCAGGAAAGGTCTGATACCGATGGGTGCTACAACCGAAGCCTGATGGAGAGCACTTCTGTCTGGGAGGAAGATGGTCGTGGGCTGGTTGATTGGGACTTGACCTAAGTTACATGACACCCAACAAAAAAAAATGTTTTCTATTCATTTCCAAACATAAGACACACATGGATACAAAGGAAAACACAAATTATCTGACCTATTTTTTTGGCTGTTTATCCGTATAAAAACCCATGCTTGAATTGGTTGTAAAATTAAACCATGATTCTCATTAAATAGAAACAATTAAGTCATGCATGGAAACAATTTCAACATATCGAAAGTTTGATAAAATGATATTTTAAAATGGGGCATTTCAATTTATTTTGATGCATTGATTTTTTTTTTGTCTCACTATATTCACTTACCACCTTGAGGTGCAAATGCATTTCCTCCCCGGAAAGAGAATACAGAACTTATCTTGAGCTCTTCCTGGATAAAACACACACACACACAGGTAGAAATCAGGGTCAAGCATCAATATGCATTTCTGAACATTTGTGTATAAGAAGCAACCTTGTAAAGAAACATCAATGGAGAAGAATCAGATATGATCTTTGAGCTGTTTCCATCACCATTTAGGGATGGATGGCTGTAGGATTGTATCAACACTACCGCCCTTATACTGGTGCGATATTTTATTGCAGTAAGCTGTAATTATATTTCTTATATGGCCATACTGTTGTGATGAGGGTCATACTGCATGCACATTTGAACAGTGTGTGTGTGTGTGTTTCTCTTATTTCCCCAGCTTCAGCAGCGATACCAAAAATTTCAAAGTTACTAGTACTTACTAGTATTTACCCATCAATATCAATTAGAAAGTGTTTTCAGGGGCACATGGCTACTGCGGTTAAAGGTATTCATTGTGACACAGGTAATTCCACAGTCCTGATACATACATCCTTGTGCTCCTGCTCCTCTTTGATCTTGCCGATGGAGCCCTGAGGCAGTACGGCCGCGTCATAGCCCTCATCCACTGGCTCGTCCTTAATACTGAGGATGGGCGCGTCAGGGACCGGGGCCTGGAGCGGTGCTTCAGATTGCTCCTTAGAAATCTGGGACAGGAAAAATGTTTCAATATTAAAAATAATGCTGCAAGGATGGTCAAACCTAGCCTGGTCGCGCCCACACTAGTGACGTCACGCCTCACAAAAGCGCTGCTGACTACTAGTCTGGCCAACCGTGCTATTAACTGGATTTC
>JAOTIX010000111.1:2150613-2163742 GCA_027123715.1 Gaidropsarus macrophthalmus
GAGAGAGAGAGAGAGAGAGAGAGAGAGAGAGAGAGAGAGAGAGAGAGTGAGAGTGAGAGAGAGAGAGAGAGAGAGAGCGTCACAGAGATGGACCTGGGTCTGTCCACCTTGCACAAAGCCACAACAAGCCTCAAAGTGAGAGTAAAGGAGGAGGCAATTGTGGTTCAGCCCATCACGGTCTCACACACACACGTACACACACGTACACACACACACACACACACACACACACACGTACACACACACACACACACACTCAATGCTGCGTCCCAAGTGATTGAAACAAAACGGATAAACTTGAAAACCACCAAAGCAATAACTAAGTAAATATGTCAGTGGACACGGTTTGCCTGTTAACAACACAGGAGTGTTTGTACCCATCGGGCATCCAATGAAAAACCATGAAGACGTAGGCTGTTATACAATGCTGTAGCATTTATTTTACCTTATAAGCATCTGGATGTGAAACTGGTTATTACCTCAAAAAAATATTGAACAAGCCACGGAAAAGAGAGCTGGATTTCTGTTATTTACCTGAAATAGCTTGATGAATTGGTTGAAATGTAAATGGGGGAAATTGGTTGGTTGTACACTGAGATTTGTGTTCTCTGACAAGAGTGTGAAAATGTCACAGTTAATCACATTTTGTACAGCAATAACTATGACGTACCCTCTCAAGAGAAGCAAATCTAAATTAAAATCTCATAGAAGTACAATTTATAGAAGACGAAATGCATAACCGAATACATAGGCTAAGCATAATGTGTAGATTAATTTTAAGATAATGTTATGGTACTGAGGGATCTGTCTCTAGGATACATAATTGACACATCTGAGCGGACAAAAGGAATGCATAGACAAATAATACATGAACTGGTGATGTAACGCAAAGGTGTTATTATGATCTAATACTTCCTATGAAGACTAAACTATATAGCTTTCCTGAAATGGTTGACTCGGTCAAGAGTCATATTTGCCAAGGAAACGTGAGTTGGGCTTGCCCACATAAGATGACATTACTGGTTTAAGGGCTTGCCCGGCATACAATATATTTATAGTTAGTATTGAGAAATACAGCCTAGCATAAGGCTATTTGTAATCTACTGCCATGGAGAAACATGCCGGCAACTGTGTTGTAAATATATGAACACATGTTATTACAGTACTCTCATGGTGACTTAATGGCAGATTGATACCTAAGAGGGAAAATGACACATTTTAAGTCCTCCTTCAATTATGAAGTGTGAGAAAATACATCCAATAATAACAATAATATTAATATCCTAATTTGCATGATCTCCTACTGTTAACACTGAATGTATTCACAAACATATATGAACATGAATGTAAACCACCAGCATAATGTCACCCTATATGTCCATTAAATATGAATGCCCAATTTGTAATTGGAAGGTGGCTGCGTTGCAATTTGTACTCTATTGAGATCAACTTTCAATGATGACCACATTAAAAGGCCACATAAGCGCGATGTATAAGGCACCTTTGACTTTTGATGTTGACCTTTTAATTCACATTAGGAGGAACCCTTTCACTCCTCAATGGGTCGTTCACAGATTGCATATGCAAAGAGAGTACGTGCACTGAGGTTTACATGTTGTTAACGCATGAACTTTGTAAGACATTTCTATGACATCTTGCAACGCTATTGTGTCACATAATGACATCCTTCCTACACTCTTATCAATGCCAATATTATGCACCTGAAGTGAAACTACTAGACATTATGGATTGTAGTCATGCTGAATGTTGTCACATGTTACATGTCCGTTCTAGTAAAAAATATACATTCAACCATTGTAATACAATAGATAATAAAGGCCCTTGTTATCGTTCCCTTGTAAATGAATTGTAAACGTGGGCTTGCAATTGTAATTATCAACATTGTAAATTTCTCACACTGTAAAAAGAATCACCCTTTTTTCTTGTACTTTTTTAAAGTTTTATCTTATGCTGGAGTAAGGATATTTGCAATAAATGTGGACATATCTTCAAAAATAATTATAAAAAGACTTGAAGAATGGCCTATTTTCTTTTTTCACAATGTGAATTGAACCATGGGTAGTGAGAGTGGTTGTGACAATGTGTTTATATTGGTAAGTCCCATGTATCAGGTGTGTCTATTGTAGAGTTGTAACAATATTGATTAGATGAAAAAGCATGCCATGCAAAATGTTGGAATTCCCTGTTACATCTATAATTTATAACAAAAAGTATTTTGTAGGTACTATTTGATGTTACTTTCAGAGGAAATAATCCATGTTCTTCTCTTCTGTGTCCGATTCGTGTCCTGAGTACACCACATGAAATTTGCAAGCAGTTGCCTATGTTTTTTCACTTTAAGAGGACACCAAATACAAAGTATCATACGAGTACTTCATATGAAACAGATAAGCCAACATTTACAGCATTTACCACAATTCAATACTATATTAATCAATAAAATGTAAGGTCAAATTAAAGGTCCATGGAGTCAGGCTTTATTTTGCTTGGCACCTCAAATCACTAAAACGTTGATCAATAAATATTCTTTACTAAAAAAGGAATCCTCTTCCTTGCATGTGCACTACAATACATACATAGGCCTAACGAGAGAAAATGTTGAACTCAAATATTATTTATAATATCTTTTATGTTTTAATCACATATTTACCTACAGCAAAACAGCTTCAGGTCTTTTGGACTACTTGGTGTCTTGGACAATTCAAACCACGAACCTGGACAGAACCAGGACCAGTTTTGTTCATAAAATGACCATCCCATACAAACACAATGATTATTCAAGAAGATGGTATCAAATGGGCAAACAATCTACATCAGTGGTTCTCAAATGGGGCTATGCGTACCCCTAGGGGTGCTTTGGAGTACTACAGGGGGTACTCAGGACATTTCTAAAAATTCGTTACTTTTTAACGTATTGGTAAGACACAATATATCTAATCCCACGTTGATACAATCTGTTAAATCTGGATACTCACATACACGTTAGTGATGAGCAGGTGAGCAAATACTCACTAAATTGTCTATGCAACCTTTTAATGTTCATGTTTACACTGCAAAATAGAACTCATATACATAATTTATGTTCATTAAAAAATATCTTGGAGGACACTAGTAGAAAAATGTTAAGAACCACGGATCTACGTCAACCGATGTGATCAGAATAGAATTCCAACCCCGTCCATAGAGGGCAGCACAGACACATCAGTTTGCCTTCATAACTTGTAAACATCACCAACGAAGAACTCGGCACGCGAAAGGTTATTGACAAAGTAAGTCACTATTTATCCACAGTTTACCTATGTGCAAATACGTTTATATTATATACTTATATATGCTGACCTTTTGGTCATACAATGCTTGTTTTATGTAACCTCGGGGATAGCAGGAATTGCAGTATGCGGGAATAATGACTGTCGCTCCTTTGGAATCTATTCTATTCTATGTCTTGCTAATTCAATCCAGCGGTTGTCACCCTTTTTCGACTCGTGTACCCAGTACTCTGAGATACTCTTTTCAAGTATCCCCTTCAACGGCACAGAACATGTTTAGGAGAAAGAAAACCGAAAATGACCATGAATAATGTATCTGTGTTCTAGTTGGCAGTGTAAACATGAACATCAAAAGGTTGCAAATACTTCTCTAAAACAAATAGAGAATTAATATGATCATTTTAGAATTTTTTTACGACCATAAAAAGTAACACATTTTTTGAACTATTCTGAGTACCCCCTGCAATACTCCAAAGTACCCCTAGGGGTGCGTGTACCCCATTTGAGAACCAATGTTTATCCTATTCCCCAAAACTAAATGTTGAAATACTAGTAATATTTCGTTAATATTACATTAATTGCAAAAACAACGGGATGGGAAGGCCGTTACAGAAGGGGGGTGATTTTGACCGTCTTTAATTAAAAGGGGGATGCCATCTCCCCTCAACTCGAGTGCTGCTCACCATATCTGTGATTTTCCTTCTGATAACAGGTCTTCAGCATGCAGAGTTTGCTGGTAGAGGCGCTTGCTTTGCGGCAGTTTGGAAGACTAAACCCGCGTCAGCTTCTCGCACCAGGATATGGATTCAAACGGACAACCTGGTGCCCCAGGATAATGCACACGCGTCAGGTCTGGGGTTTGCCCGCATGTTTCATGTTAGGGTATCAGAGGCCTGTGGTCTGCAGCAGGGACTCTGCTCGAATGTGGTCATTGCACCAGTTGAGGTACAAGAGCAACAAAAGGAAAGGTATAGCAAAGGCACTGGAAGAGGAGAACAATACTGACACAGAGGACAGCGACTGTGAAGATGAGGTTGAAGAAGAAGACCCAAATATTCCTAAAGACTACAAAGATTTCGAAAAGTTTGTACAGTCTTATCGCTACGATGTGGTCTTGAAGTCTGGATTGGATATGGCTCGCAAGTGAGTGAGTATATACTGGCTTTGAAGGCAATGCATTCTGATCACAAAAAAAAAGTCACAACTCTCCCTGACCGGCTTTGTTTTGCTCTGTCTCGGGATTAGTAAGATTGAAGATGCTTTCTACAACAACAAGCTTCGGCTGAATGGGCAGAAGCTCATCAAGAAAAGTAAATCGGTGAGTTCACGGACCTTCGACACAGGGTGGGGACATGGGGAATCATAAAATTAAATTGATTAAATTCAGAACCACTGATGTGAATTAATACCAAAATGATACATGCATCACAGTTTGTAAATTTTGTGTTGTTTTTTTGCGGGGGGTGGGGGTCTTGTTTAGGTGAAAGTAGGAGACACTCTGGACCTGGTACTGTCTGAAAGCGGTGACAAAAATACGGTTACTCTGATGAGAGTTGTCCTTAAAAAGGTATTGGGTGTATCCAACGATGGAGAGAAGTTCAAAGTGGCCCTGAGACGTTGGAAGAATTTAGAGCTCTCAAAGGATGAGGCCTTCAAGCCATGATTTTTGTGAAGATTTGATTGGCTGTGCTGATAAATGGCATCAAGGCATCTTGAATCCAATTGAAAATGTATGCATGTTGGAACCTCATCTATTTGTTTAGTTTCTCAAAGTATATTTCTTACATAATTTAATGTTGAGTTTTTTTTGTTGTCTTTCGAATAAAGCAAAAGGTTATCTTGTGACAATCCAGTGTCTGTGTAGTTTCTCTGTGCTTGCAAGATCATTTGGCCAAGCAACAATGATAAAGGGTCTTTCCTTACATATGCAATACATTTGATATGTTACTTTGATAGGCCCACTTGTAAATTGAAGATAAATCAATTAGGAATTTAAGTCAAATGTACTTAAATGTACTACTCAATGGGTGGATGAAAGATGACAAAAAAATGCAGTCATTTATTCCTGTAATTGTTTAACTAGTTTTTATGATTAGGCTTTTATTAGAAAAAAAGGTTAACATGACCCATTGTCATTGTGAATTTGTTTTTATATATAAACTTCTATAAGAAGGTTTAACATAAGAACATTCTTAAACAGTTGTCAATTAATTGAAATAGAAACAAATCAGTTGTGATTAATTTCTATTCATAAACCAACTGTGAACTATGCTATTAGCTTACATTGTTATTTTGAAGCTGCATCAGTTAATGTGTACATATGCTATGGCAGTTTGGCTTATAAATAATATCACTCGGCATTATAGTACTTGAACAATCATTTGTACTGTTATGGTCAAAAATAAGACCAAGAAACCAAGGTTAGTGCTGATTGATAAAC
Organism: Gaidropsarus macrophthalmus; assembly: GCA_027123715.1. Classification (NCBI taxonomy): domain Eukaryota; kingdom Metazoa; phylum Chordata; class Actinopteri; order Gadiformes; family Gaidropsaridae; genus Gaidropsarus; species Gaidropsarus macrophthalmus. Next base: position 2,156,344 of record JAOTIX010000111.1, read on the forward strand.
TACATACGACAGCTGCAAAAGTTTGACAATGCAATTGATTGAGCTTATATAGTATGCAGTAATTTTCATGTTTCCATAACAGCAAATGATTGTGCCTAAAACACAGTGCTTGATCTTCTGGCCTGCTTCAGAATGTCACACTTCTTCCGATTCGGCCGCCGGCAGCGTTCATCGATGCTGGGCACGCATTCATAGTGCCACACCTCCTCCATCTTTTCCACAGGATACACAGCCTCCACGTAATGGCGGATCAGCCGGAGGCGCATGGGGTCCAGCTGCTTTTTGTTGCATGCCCCCGAGTGGTTGTACTGAAGCCGCAGGTTTTCCTGCGTGAAGAGTTCGGGGAAGAGACGCACCAACAGGCGGGCGGCAAAGTTCCCAACTGAGAGACTCTGCTGCACTATTTCCCGCACCTCTGTGTTCGAGAGCAGGTAAACGGAAGGCACGGGGAAGTCGGGTATGGTCACCGAAAGTTCGTCCAGCGGTATCTTACAAAAGTCTTTGCTGCTTTTCTCGGGCGGTGCAGGGGGGATGTCCGTGTCGTCCCTCAGACCTTCGCCGTTGAACTGGTTCCCCTGACAGACCGCGTCACCGGTATCATGCTCATGAACATACACTTTCCGCTGTTGCTGGTAGGACCGTCGCTGCTCCGTGTCACGTCTCCTGCAACGCTCATCCAACTTGCCAACAAACTCAAACATCCACACTCTGTCATTCTTGGCCTGAGGGTACAGCAATTGAACATAGTGCCGGATCAGATTGACGCGGACAGGGTCCAGCTGCTTCTTGCCCAGGGAGCCACTGCAATTGTAATGCTTCCGTGTGTTCTCCTGGGTAAAGAGCTCGGGGAACATCAGCACCAAAATCCGAGATGCAAAATTCCCGATGGACAGGCTACAGTCGTAATTGCTCTTAAGCTGTTCCCTGGAAAGGAGATATTCTTTGGGAACGCTGAAATCGGGCAGAGGGATTTCCATCTCGTCAAAATCAACAGGGACAAGCAGTGACTTTTTGGATCTACGATTGGGCCTTTCATGATCAAACATATTTGGAATCCTTGTAATGGAGATGTCCTCTGGAAGGCCGGCCAAGTCGTAGCTGTTATTACTAATGTTGTCGTGTTCACCACCATTGATATTGCTGTGGACACTCTCTATTGCATCCTCCATATGCTGAATGCACAACTGCAGCCAAGTGTCCTCAGGCACATCTGGGAAGTTTGCTTCCATGTACTTCCTTATTATCTCCAACCGGTCAGATTCTAGCAGAAGCTGTCCAACACCCTGCAAACCACTGGAACTCTCGGGGAATTTACCTTCCTCGAAAATCTCAGGGAAAAGGCGATGAACAAGGAAAATAACAAAATCTTCAGGGGAGGAGAACTCATCCAAGTCATCGGTGAGTTGGATGTCAGAGGCTAAATCTGAATTAGCAAAGTTATTTTGGTCATCCATTGGGAGATGCTCCTCCTCACCCACTTCATTAATAAAGTGGCAGGTTTCAGCATTTTCCACTTTGATTCCGGTGCCTATGATTGTCTGCTTTCTTTGCATGCGGGCGCTCTCCATATCCTTCTGTGCCCAAAAGCGATTAAATAAGTCATTGATCTGAAGAAGGCATTCCTCGTGCCACACATTATTGTTCTTGACTAACGGGTAGCACACTTCAACGTAATTTCGTATTAGCTGCAGATGCAGGGAGTCTAATGTTCTCTTGCTTGCTATGCAACCATTGGTGCACTCGCGGGCCTTGAACAGCTCTGGGAACAGATGCATTAGTAGTCGACAGCCCAGGTCCCCAGCACCCGAGGTCTGCTCCATCAGCTGATGAAGCTCCTCACTTGTCAGCAGATACTCCGGGGGAGGCTGGAATTCTGTCAGCGTCTCGCCTGGCTTGATCTGCTTCTTTATCCGTATGACCTCTAGGGAGAGCAGGTCCACCTTGCTGTGCAAATGTGTCATGCTTGAATTGAGTGTGTTGAGGATGAAGAACATCTTCTCAATCAGCGGATAGAGACCGGGGTCTGTCGGCAAACCATCGCCGGTCACTCTTGTGGCAGGGAAAGCCTCATACTTGCCGCTTTCCTCGGGAGTGTGGAACTCCGTGCTGCCGTAGTCAAGGTGTTGTCGTCCCACTTGAATGGCCGATGGCTCCAAGCTTGGCGTGATCCGTTTTTCAATGATCCTGTGGGAGATGCCAAACAGGGGCTTCCGGTACGAAGTGCTGGATCTGGAATTCTTGCGGCCACAGCCCGTCTTCTCCCCGATAGTCAAGCATGGAATAACTCGCTGGATGCCCTCCTCTCTCAACTGTTGCTTGATCTAAAATGAGACAACAATTGGCTCCTGATCAAGCATTTTGCTTTGCAGCAGCGTGTTTGTCTTTTGAAACCTATTACTTGGCTATAATAAAACACAAATTGTACCTTTGCGTAACTGCATTACTCTTAGTGGTAGCCCTTATTTTGACCCTTTGTAATATATTTCTAAGCTGCCGGCCCGTATTGAACAGAAAGTCCTTACCTCCCCAGAGACTCTGAACCTCTTGCGGGTCGTGGACTCATTTATATCGGAGTCCATCTCCATAAATGTCTGTTTACCAGTCTCAGTGGACCCAGGGGAACAACCTCCAAGTCCTTCAACTGGCTCACAAATTGCAAAGTCATCCGTCTCTTCCTTAAGGTCCTGGGCAACATGTTGCTCTGCAAAGAATAACCAGCATTGCATTAATCTGTGCAACATTATACGACTCATGTATAAAGAGTGCAACACAAACATCGAAACAGATATTATTTGCATTTCATTTTATTTACTTTCAAAAGCAGGTTTGTCTGCTTTTGCAATCGAATTTGGTCAAAAAAATATATCTCTTGCATCCAATTCACAATTGATGAAGACCATTTAGGACGCACCTTCCCCAAGCCTTGTTTCATTTGAAGTGTCCCCATTCTTGGAGGAATTCATATCCTTGGGGCTAAGAAAAGAAAAGAATCAAGGCGTTCCTGCAATGCGTAACGTAATGACATTCAACAGGCAGAATTTTAGGTTCTTATTTGTTCACTATAACCATTACTCCAGTTGTAAAAGAAAATCAGGGGGGATGATCATTATATGTGCACGTCCCCCTTCACGTTGAAATAGTGGTAACATTTCATTAATAATATGACATTTACTGAAAAAATAACAGGATGGGAAGAGCGGATGGCCGTTTTAGAAGTAACCTGTACTGTAACCCTGAACTGTAGTCAGGAGGGAGCTGGTGCAATTACAGCAATTTGAATGCAATTTGTCAATGCAATTATCTGCATTCTTGACGTGCTTACGAGCCAGGTCTAAATAGTTTTGGTCCGTTATGTTCTTGTCACATTAAGTCGTGTCAATCTGTACAGTAATCGTTTGTGTTAAGGAATTGTGCACTGCGAGGACTCCCTCTGCATTGGCCGACTCGATCCCCATTTGTGTAGCCTACAACCCATTTGTGTTCAATCCATCAGAATCAGAATCGGATTCCCATTCTGATTCATTATGTGTGTACAAGTGGGTTGTCACTAACAAGGTTAGCCTACTACTTCCTCATTCTTCCATTTAAAGAGGCACACATTTAGTAAAAATGTCCGAAACTTCTAAAATTCAGAACCACAGACCACTTAAAGCACGTACACGCGTACATGTTGACACTGAGTGCACAAGATAAGTGCGTGTTTTGAAATGTAATGACGCGGCAATGTTTGCGTGGACGATTATTTTCCCCCTCTCTTGAGTACTGGATCTTACAATTGTGTCTTAATTCAAATGCCATGGGTTTATTCTCACCTTTTACGAGTCCATGCAATCTTTACGATCGGTCTCGGGATTGATATGCATATATATACAGATCATCCTATGTTTTTTACAAACGTATAACAAAATGTGTTCGTGTGTTGTTGCTATTTTCCCTTGCTTGTCTTCTCGCGTGACGTGACGGTGCGTGCGCATGCTGTGTCACTTCCGTACAGCTGTGAGTGGATGGCGCCACGGCGTGGACTTCACTGCGTGGACCTAGCCAGTGGTTCTCATACATTTTCTACGAGCAGGGACGTCCCTAGGAATTCTGCGCCCCCTGACAGAATTCGGTTATGGAGTCCCCTCCCCAGCGCACATTAAACTATAACACGTGTCAATGTAAGATACACGTTCAGCAACACGCGTTGGGCCAATAAAACGAAACTACTTTTATTTACAGAGGTATCATAAAAACAACAACAACGGTGTACACACCAATAAATGTGTTCGTCATTGTATCATGGCGACCCCTGATCACCTCCCGTGACCACCTCACGTGTGCAGGTGCCAGGTGGCGACTTCACCCCAGCTTTCAGAGGATCCTGTGAAATGAGGGGTCGAGTGACAAAAACGTGGTTTTATTTGCAGTACACCAACAAAAGCATCCTCTCTATAGCCTTTGTTCCTCTTATTATTTATGTATCATTTATCAAAACTTCAGCAATGTCTAGCGCAAACAATAACTTTAATTGTTGAAATCAGCCCAAAAGTAGACCAGTTGAACAGGAAAACTCTATGTGTCTCAACTCTTCAAAGTCAAAGTTCGAATGGCATATGTTCTCATCAACAACCAGTGTGGGATCGTTTCTTGTGTTTTTCCATTGTGACGTCAAGGTCAACTACTTTTAAAATATAATATCAACCCAAAAAAATGCCTTCATTGGCTGGGACTTGCTGTTGAAATTGACCAGCAGAGGCTTGTGGCTTGTGATCCATCTCGGTCTTTGCGACACACCTGACCGAGGAGCAGACCCCTAAACCGTGTTCCGATGTCACGTGTTTGCAATCAACAACATTGCTTTGTTATAATTTATATTTATTATAATTGAATTGACATGTTGCTTCATCAATGTGTGCTCTAGTGCAGTGGTTCTCAACCTTTTTCTACCAGTGTACCCCCTTCAAAGGCACAAACATGTTTTAAGAGAAACATTATTAACATAAATAATGTATGTGCGTTCATTTTGCCGCAAACATGAACATTAAAAGGGTGCAAATACCGGTACTCACAATTGAGTGCGTATTTGCGCACAAAACGAGTATCCAGATTTAACATATTCTATTCATGTGGTATTATTTTAGGATTGTTTATAACCAATACTTTAAAAAGGTGTTTTTTTTATGTTCTGAGCACCCCACGCAGTACTCCAAAGTACGCCTGCCCCCATTTGAGAACGACTGTTAGTGAATGCTGAGACTATGATCTCCCAGCCTTCTTTATAATCCTGAACATAAGCTACGGTGTTTGAGTAATTTTCTCGTCTAGTATTCCCTCTCTATATTATCACTAAATTAAGTTTGTTCTTTCAACTGCAGTAAAGTGCATTTGGCCTTCACAGCGTTTCTGATTTTCCGATCTAAATGTATATCATTTGTTTGTAATACCTAAGTCTCTGTAAATAAAAGTTGTAGTTTCGTTTTATTGGTCCAACGCGTGTTATTGAGAATGAGGAGTCGCGTGTTTTTTTGGGAAGGAGCGGCAATGCGGCATCGAGACAGGAGGAAAGACCAGTGGAGAGACGCAGGAGTCATTACGAAATAGAAATAAAGAAAAACATGGAGAAGAGTAAGGCGAAGTAAAAGGGTCCTTACAGGAACAAACTCACTGCCAGCAGAGGTATGAGAAGCTGTCGTACTTAAACAATGTCGACCCATACGAGCAGCAGAATGGGACGGAGACCTGGACCTTTTACCACCTTGCACATATGTGGACCTAGTGAACTACCTGTTTTTAGTTGCTTCACCTTTTGAGTGTTATGTTAATGCCAATGTGTTGTGAATACATTGCGTATACCAGACACTTCTTGTTCAAAGTCACAAAGTAATTTCCCTGCAAACATCAGTTGGGGCCCACATGTGCCTCACTTGTGCTAGTTGAGCTTAGGCTGGGCATGGGCTTTGTTGTTGGGGCCCACATGGGCAGTAGATGGGCATTAGATGGGCTAAACTAAGCAAGGGCAAGAAGTGGCTTCCAGCTGGGCTCCACCCCTAAGATATTCAAAATCGATTGTCAAACATGGATCCGATAGTTATATTTTATCAATAGCTTTTTTCTTTGTATACACATTTTATTAGGCTATTAAAGGAACACACCACCTGTTGGGAAATTGCCTTATTTGTAGTGTACCCCACAGTTAGACATGATACATACCATTTTCCTCTCTGAGCTTGCAATGGCCAGTTTTACACCATTAGCCTAGCTTAGCATAATGGCTGGAAGTCTATAAGACCATTAGCATATAGCTCCCCCAAGTGGCAATGGGGGCTTAATGCTAATGGTCTCATAGACTTCGATTCATTATGTTAAGCTAGGCTAATGGTGTAAAGCTGGCCATTGTAAGTTCAGAGAGGTTACCGTGGCCGTGACGACAACTCCTCATTCAACACGACTACGGAAACTCTGAAGGGCCGAAAAGGTTTTTTTCTGAATGGTCAATGAAGCTAAGTAGATTTTTTTCATGCATTTATTCATATCTAGGCGCTCCAACATATTGAACTCGCCATATCAGATGTGCTGGTGCCGGTGTTTATCAGTGACCAGGCGCACTGAAAAAACTGTTTGCTCTGGGCCCGCGGTATCCAACGCGGAAACCCCGGCCCCTTGAGAACAGACCCGGATCCCCGATGGTCTCGATGTTCCTCCGGCGCTCCTCGGCCCAGCTGTGCCTGAAAAACATCTCAGAGTGAGGACATGCAGTCAAGAGGGTCAGGTCCAAAGTTAGAGATCCTAGCCCTCAGAAAGAGAAAACAAAGGCCGGGTGTTCGATGCCCTGATATCAGCGGACCGATGGGTTTACCTGAAGGTACTCTCTGATGACAGCCTGTCATAGAAGGACTTCTCCTTGTCATAGCACCACTTTTGGCCAATTGGATCCTCCGGATTTGTATCCCTCTGGGAATCCTGCTCGGCCTTTTTCCTCAATTCTGATGGAGTTTGGAGAAAGATGCGAGTTAACAAACCTGGATAAAAACAGGGAGTGGACTTCCTTGCACTTGAGAGACAAATTCATTTTGTACTTCACATTTCCAACCTTTTATATATTGTGCATTTGAGGACTCAAAATCAAAGTGGATAACTCAAAACTTCCATTCAAGTAAATAGTTAAAATACTGTTTTCAAGGCCGTAGTCCTCCACAACAATCATGTACATATGCAACATTGGTTCCATTAGCAGGACATGGGCATTGTATTTACTCATTTTAAAAATGTATTAACTTAAGGCGCATGTTATCGACAAAACTGAAGGACTGAAGCCTTAAGTCTATACATACTCTGAATCAGTGGCGTTTTCTTGCAGAGGCCAAGGGAAGCCAGGCTTCCTCAGTTTTTTCATAATATAACCATCATTTAATAAAAT
>JAOTIX010000111.1:2167256-2177602 GCA_027123715.1 Gaidropsarus macrophthalmus
TCTCTCTCTCTCTCTCTCTCTCTCTCTCTCTCTCTCTCTCTCTCTCTCTCTCTCTCTCTCTCACAATGCCACCGTCTCTGAACCTGGGTGTCTCCTCCACAAATAGGCCCTGGTAAACTAATCACCCCCTGCTCTGGTTTCACTGGGACGAAGCACCCCCCCACCACTACCAGCCATCACCCATCCCCATGTCCTACCATCAGACCCCTCCCTCCCTTCACTGCCTGGATGGACTCTCTTTTTTCTTCATGCACCCCTAGGTACACCCAACACACACACACACACACACACACACACACACACACACACACACAGGCCTGTGACTTTGTAGAGCGCCTCTCCTCAACGGCCGTAACAGTACACAGACGCCCTCTTTCTTCTCTCATTGACATTTGAAGCGTCGAGAAGTGCAGCAGATATATAAGTTTCAGCAACTGCGTGTTTTCTTACAGGTATCCGGTGGAAACCCCCGCCCCTCCATCAATCCACACACACACACACACGCATGCACGCACACACACACACACACAGACACACACTCAAAGTAAAACAGTGCAGGGGGTGCTAAAGCGCAACCCTGACATTGTCACTTATTGCAGGACGAGTATGACCTTGGACGTCCAAGTTACAGGTTCATGACGTCACACCTGACTCACCTTTGAATAATCCAGCTGGTCTCTAGATGTCTTCGCCTGTTCAGAAAATCAACAACATCAACTGCGGGTTCAAGAGCCGCATAAATATCCAAATACCATGGCATTGTTGCTGCACAAGTAATTGATGAGCAATCGCAAAAATCTCAATATTTGATATTCCTTTACAAATCAGATACCGTTATACAATGTTATATAATGTCATTTGAATTGGCAGTGAAATGCAGAATGGCTTTGTGTACTGGACAGGGTTTGAGCTTTCCTTGGGTGTCAACCAGTGAAAAAAGAAAAAAACCATTAGATTTCTTTTTGTTACCTCCTCCAACTGCTGCTGCCACTTGTCCCGCCCGACCATCTGACGGTGGAGGACCACGGGAGCTGAATTTAAATGAAACGCCACCGGCTCTCCAGGGCTGCTCGTCAGAAACGGTTGCAGGTCGTTGTGCAGCTGCAGAAAAGGGGGCGGGGAGAGGCATATTCATAAACGGCCTCATCGTTTTTAAAAGATGTCTCATTTCTGTGGCAAAATGCGGGAGACGCACTGCCATCCTCATGACTGCTTAATGTACCCTTTACAGGTGGCTGTTCATCACTTTACGTATTTTTACGTATTTTTGAATCTCAATTGGCAAGCAGGGCTGCATGACTGCCAGAGATGGGAGTAAGTCACACATGTGCAAGTCTCAAGCAAGTCATAGCTTAGGTCAAGCAAGTCACAAGTCAAGTCATAGAAATATAATAAGCTGGAAGCCAACCGTCTTAAAGTGCTGGACTTTTATTTGCAACAAATACTTATATAGTGCATCAAGTGCATCAAAAAATATAATGCATCAAGTATAACTTCTATGTCCAGTACTCCTTCAAAGAGGCCTCACGCACAGCAATGACTTGTCAAGTCATTTCATGCAAGTCTAAGTCAAGTCTCAAATCATGGATAGCAAGTCCAAGTCAAGTCAAGTCTTTTATCACTGTTGATCAGGCAAGTCACAAGTCTGGCGACTTAAGTCTGACTCGAGTCAATTCGCTAGACTCAAGTCCCCTATCTCTGATGCCTGCATACAAACGCAGTGAGATAATAAGTCCTGAAGAAGGAATAACGTAGGGTTGTTTCTGAAGACCTGACACCGAAATGTGTTACACTCGTTTGACTTGCCTGGTGTCCCAGCGAAAGGTGCTTGCCGTATTTGTAGCCCAGGCGCTGCGACTTGGGCTCGTGTTTGGCCAGCTCCATCGCCGCCTGACAACTCTTGGCCAGCAATGCACCATGGGATAGAAAGGTCTGCTCCTCCCACACATCCATGTCGAATATGTCTCCGGGATTACGGTCCTGCGGAGCGAATAATAAACTGGTCACCGGCGCCAACGCTTATCTGAAACGGAATGACTGAAAGGCTCCAAAAAAGCATTCGAACATGTGGAACAAAGGCCACCGTATAATCATGGTGATGTCAACTTGAAATCAGTCGTATTCACAGGTGTACTTTCCGATGATTTAAAATAACAACCTTACGTAACTGACTTGATGCCAGCCCATAAACATCGTCAACGTCAATGTAGCACAGGTTCTTGTCTGGTGTATTTCGGAAGTGTCTTTGGAACATCAGTAAGATGTTACACTTTGGCCAATCTTTTCCGGGTAGAAGTGCCATGTTTAAAAAAAACCCTAACATGTAATGAAAGGAAATGGATTGATCGCCTAAACGAACTAATTATTGGTAAAAAGTCTGTAAACGTAAGGGAACGTAATGAAAAGGAAAAAGAATGAATCCGAAACAGAGAAATAGGCACAGATGTCACAAGGCATCTCTGATATGTAGAAACTTTAATTCCACTTCGAAAGAATGACTGAGGTAAGGCTGAAAATTAAACAGCTTGAGGTAGAGCATGCCAGTCTCAACCAAAATGTGTGCTCCCCCCCAACCTGCTGACAGGTTCACAGTGGTTAGATGTATATATAGAACACGTTTCTCTCCTGTTCATCCTGTTGTGATGTGGCAGGTTCTGTTCATGTCTGTTTACCGATGTCAAACATTGTTTTAATTTGCGTTATTCTTGCACATGAATGACAGGATTCCCTAATGCCTGAAGGATTGTTTTTTTTAATGATAATACCTTTTTCAGATGTCATATTTGAGATGTTATGCATGTCAGAATTAATACATGCACCTCTTCCAATGCAATAGGTCAACCAAAATGTGAACTTTTTCTGTTCTTTACTTATTTTACATTAAAATACCATCACCTTGAAGACAGTATGAAAAGTCTGATTATTTCCTAACCTCAGCTAAGACTGGCATACAAAAAATAAAGACCTGAGAGATTAATTTTGTATTTCTTTCGAAAATAAAGCTGCAGCTTGTATCTACATTTTTCTGACCAAATATGTCCCTGCAGCTTATTTTCAGGAGCATCTTACAGGTAGAATTTGAAAACATGTTTTATCACTAAATACGATCTAAAACCCATATGCTCATTTGCATTGTGGGTTTGAGAGTAAAAGATAATCTTGTAAAGAAATAAACATTGGCATCACTTAAAAAACAAATAAACAAGGAAGACCGTTATCCACAATCTGTGCTCAGTCCATGAGCAATAATCATCTGTGTCTAAATTAAATGCAAAAATACAACGCTGCACACAATTGTGGTCCAAAGGAATATTGTACTGACTGATTGATTGATTGATTGATTGATCTTTATTGACAATTGCCCAAGGGATCAAACACAATATATATCCCAATGGCTTATTTCCATTGTGGTCCTTTGGAAACTAGTGTATTGCTCAATGGCATTTTGAGGTTAACAATTACAATGTAATAAAAACACAATCTTTGACTGAACCTGCCAGCATTTCTCTTTTTCTTACACATTTGCCATAGCAATTGCAGTGATAATATAGTATAGAGTATTAATAACATTGACATAGTTTGGACCTTTGCTACGTTCGGGTCAAAGTACTTTAAGCGTCCATCTTCAATGACAATCTGCTTTGATGAAAGGGTGTTCTTTTATGAATGTGTGGTTCTTTTATGAATAATGATTGAGGCGCTCCTGCACAACATATGACATTGAGGTGAGCATGTGTCTAAAAGTGAGTGTGGGGCAGTACCTCCAGGTTAGGAGAGCTCTCATAGTAGACACCTTGCACCAGATCACCGATCGCACTTGAGATCAGCTCCACAACCTGAGCGAGAGAGGAACAGAACACATGACACACAACGTGAGCAATTTGTGGGGCAGCCGTGGCCTAATGGTCTGGGAGCCGGGCTTGTGCTCGGTGGGTCGCAGGTGGGTCGCAGGTTCGATTCCCAAGAAGAAGTGTGTGTGTGTGTGTTGTGCAGGTGATGGGTCAAATGCAGAGAAACAATTTCACCATGCCTTGTGTGACAATAAATGCAATATTATATATATATTGAGCACCGGTGAGACAAAGAGTGTGTGATCGTCGTCAGTCAACTCATTACATGAAAAGCTAAACGAGACAACTTTCAATGGATGTGCACATAAACCAAAGTGAATTGTTGCCAAAGTGAAATGCTGGTTCTTTGGATGGAATCAGGGACACCGTCCAGACATCAGATAATGCAGACTTCAACGTGAGGTTGTAATTGAGCCAAGTAATTCAACTACGACCAGGAACAATAAATAGAGCAAACAGGCAAACAAACAAAGAACAGGCAAAACATCAAGTAAACCATTTTCCAAAAGGAAAAAAGGAGAAATTATTTACATTTACATTTAGGGCATTTCGCAGACGCTTTTATCCAAAGCGACTTACAATAAGTACATTTGTCGTAAATTACAGTATAGTACATTATCACCAGGGACGTAGCCAGGACATTATTTGTTTTCGCTTTTTTTCTCAGACTTGGGGGGGCCAGCGGGGTGGCCATCCTCTGACCAATGGTGGCCGTGGCCCCCGCTGGCCCCCACGAGGCCACGCCCCTGATTATAGCCCCTCCAGTAAGAGCAGCAGTGACTGGGCTTCAGGACACAGCCGCCACAAGGGCTGCAGTAGCTCACAGTCTCTCACAGGGGGCATGCATGACTTGCGTTCCTCGCCACCACCGCCGCCGCGGCAGGTACACAATGCCAGCGGCTCGCAGCGAGATCCGTTCGGAAGAGACGCAGCCGCTGCAGTTTTTAATGTGTCAGCGGCGGCGGACGCTCCGCCACGCACGCCCCGGGAACAGACAGGAAATATTCCAGCGGTGGTCAGAGCCATTCATAGACAACACAGGTGGGGTGGGGGTCGGGGATGTGTAAGAGTCCAGATGAATGAGGTTAAATTTAGAATTCCCTTTGCCTCGTCCCAGCCACCTCAGGGGCCCATGTGCAGAGTCTACCGAGTCCCTTCTTCTGCGCACTCGCTGGCCCGGCCCAGACTCTCCAGTGCCCCTTAGGGTAACCCAATCCGCCAGGGGAAAAATATTGAGGATACTCAAGCCTCCTAGCCGCAGACCTGGAAGGACAATGTCCCTACAGTATTACCAGATGTGGTGTCTCTTCTGGCCTTGGAAAGTGTGTGTCTGTGTGTGTCTGTGTGCTTGTGTGTGACAATGTGTGTGTGTGTGTGTGTGTCTGTGTGTTTGTGTGTGACTGTGTCCATATGTGTATGTATGTGTGTGTGTGTGTGCTTGTGTGTGACTGTGTGTGTGTGTGTGTGTGTGTGTCTTTGTCTGTGTGTGAATATGTGTCCATATGTGTATGTATGTGTATGTGTGTATGTATGTGTGTGTGTGTCGTTGTGTGTGACTATGTCTCCATATGTGTGTGTGTGTGTGTGTGTGTATGTGTGTGTGCGTGTGTGTGTGTGTGTGTGCGTGTGTACGCTTGTGCGTAGAAGGGGTCTTTTTTTGGAAAGTATCAGATAAGGCTCAGGCCCGACTCCCCCCGACTCCATTCCCAAGTCCAGCCGGATCATGTTTTGCCGACAGGTCTGCGAGGGGAGGGGGGAGAAACCTGAGCCCCGTGCCGAGATTACTTTACCGTTTATACAAGTAGCAGCATAGGATTCCTCTCAAGGCCACGACATATAATCTCCATCACTCTCGCCGCTGCGGGTTTTAGCAGAGAAAAACGGTGGGGAGATAGAAAAATAAAAGAAAACATGTCTAGGGCCCCGTTAGCGTGTGAAATTAGCCGTGTGAATGATGTTCGTCTTCTGATGGCATGCGAAACACCGAAATGTGAGGACCTCAGGATTAGCATTGGTAACCTCATCCAGGGTCGACGGGCAAAACGTTGAACAGGGAAAAAAATTAACAGTCGTTTATTTGGTGTCCAGGGATACCACGTTTGGATCATAGTGGATCATTTGGGAAACAGACTTAGATGTTCCATAATGTATCACCTTTAAATTCCTGAACAATTCTTTAAAAGTCAAATAAAAGGAAATTTCCGAAGAGATATTTCTATAGTTATAACAATCATTTTGTTTTGGCAATAGGGGTTTCGTGTGGGTCTTGGACAACATGACTGCTGTGGCCGTTCCATAGCTCTCTAATGGCCTCATAAAAAAGAGAAGCAGCCCAGAGATGGGGGACTCTAATCTAGTGACTTGACTCGAGTCAGCTTGAGGACTTGTGACTTGCTTGATCAACAGTGATAAAAGACTAAGATAAAAGGCTTGACTTGGACTTGCTATCCATGACTTGAGACTTGACTTAGACTTGCAGGAAATGACTCGACAAGTCATTGCTGTACATGAAAGAGTGAGGCCTCTTTGAAGGAGTATTGGACATAGAAGTCATACTTGTTGAAGTTCATTCTTTGATACACTATATTTTATATTTTGACATATTGAAGTATTTGTTGCAAATAAAAGTCCAGCACTTTAAGACGGTTGTCTTCCAGCTTAATATATCTCTATGACTTGACTTGTGACTTACTTGACCTAAGCTATGACTTGACTTGACTTGACTCACACAAAACTTACTTGAGACTTGCTTGAGACTTGCACATGTGTGACTTACTCCCATCTCTGAAGCAGCCAGTGGGGATTAAGGGAGCGGGTGGGAGGTGTGGCTGTGAGGTTTTTTGGTCCAGACTGTGACGCCACGAGGAGGGGTGAGGGGTGTGAACACGGTTGCTTTGATCTTCCTCACAAACCACATCCTGAGTGCCGACAGCCGTCATTGACAAATTCAGATTACTCTCCGTGCTGCATGCACACACTCAAGTGGCGCCAGCGTGTACATCCCACGAAAACACTTGCAAGGCCTTCCCATGCTTTGCTGTAACCCAAAACATTTAAAAATGTGTGGGGGCGATGAAGCTGCACGCTAGGATCGCTACTTTCCGACTAGGCTATAGGAAGCGCCACAGTGAGGATTTGCTCCATTTGAGCTCTGAGTGCTCATGTCCTTCCATTGCAATATAAAATCTACCACGGTAGGTTGGTTAAAATCTACCAAGGGTGAGTAAACCCGTTTAAGTGGGGGAACTTCCAGCTAAAAGTTAAAAACCTCCCAGATTGGGTGATGTTAAATTAAATAACGATTCCTCTTTGTAGCCTGCCACTGACACATCCTGTAACACAAGATTGAACAAGAGTTTAATTTAAATATGGATTGATACAATTCATAACACTCGAGAAAACTATAAGCAAAACACATTCCAATAAAAATACACATGATGATGACAGGCGTGGAGTTCGCAGACGACACCACAATTCTGGTTGTCAGGCGACAACCGTCAAACCTACACTGAGGTGGTCAGCTAACTCCCTCTCCCTCTCACCCACCCTCTCTCTCTCTCTCTCTCTCTCTCTCTCTCTCTCACTCTCTCTCAAACCAAAGAGATCCTCCTGGATCTCAGGAGACAAACGCCCACACATTGTCAAGGCTGCAGCAGAGAGTCAAAAGGTTCCAGGTTTAAAAAAGAAAATCTGCCCACAGGTGCCCCGGCCTACAGAGCAGGACTCATGAGGCCTGGTGAGAACTAGGCACGGTCCCACCAGACTCACCCGTAGCTTGTACCCCTCCGGCTGTTGAATAGTCATGATAGTTATCCAACCAACCACAGGTTTATCACTGTATTGCATAGTATAAGACAATAGTATCATCACTATATTGCATAGTATGTCTGGAATCTATTTACATGCAACACACATGTGGCTACTTTCTCAAGGACTGGCTTTTAAGCAATCAAAAATGTGAACATATTTTATTGTAGTTAATCTGAAGGCATATTTGTCTGTTGCTGTTTATTATTGTACCTGTCCTGTAACCCATGGAGGTTTGTATGAATGGATGTATCGTTATATCTTTTTAGATTTTAATGGAGCCAGTCTTTTGGCATCATGTCATACTGTTATCATCTGTTGCTGTGTGTATTCTTTAATACGTGTTAGCCACCCTGTTCCTAGCTTAACATCTGGCCAAAGGGCTACAGTTGAAAATTAGCCCGTTGGCTAACACTAGCACAATTACAGAAACGCACGTTAATGTGCACCGTCCTTCTATGCGCCTGAAGAATGGGGCCATACCTTGGTGTTATTGAGCTGGGCCAGTCCCGTGCAGGCGTTGGCCAGTAGAAAGTCTCCACTCAGCACGGCCATCTTGTTGCCAAACTGCATGTCCTTCAGCTGGTCGTCGGCGGAGTCCCACTCCTTCAGGTTGACGACCCCACGATGCACCAGGAAGGCCGTGTGGATCAACTCCGCAACCTCAGCCAAGGTGCGCTGGCTGTGGACCAAAAACAAGGCACATCTATAAATTCAAGGAGCGCCTGTGTGTGTCTGTGTGTGTCTGTGTGTGTGTGGGTGTGTGTCTGTGTGTGTGTCTGTGTCTGTGTGTGTGTGTCTGTGTGTCTGTGTGTCTGTGTGTGTGTGTGTGTGTGTGTGTGTGTGTGTGTGTGTGTGACGTTCGTATCTCGCTGACGGTTAGTCAGACTGACCTAAGATTTCGGATGTGGCTTGCACATGGCACGAAATTGTGCATCCTCGATTTTGAGGATTTTCGTATTAGTTCTTCAAAAGATGATTATGTACGTTTTGTTTTTTTTACCCCAGATCATACGCCTAGAATGGTTGAGAGCCTACACGGAAAGTGGCATATCATAACCCAATGCGCCCTGGATTTCCATGCAAGTGTATTTAGCTTACCTATCTTGCGGAGTTTTAAAGAGCGCTTTTCAGATGCTATCCGAAAATTCGTTGTTAAGCCCGTAGCAGAACAAAACTTGACTGACAGTTAAGCATAATACGGATGGAAAGATAACGTTTCTGTGTTATTTAAGGTTACACTACGCAAGAGTGTATACACCTCTTTGTACATCCAACCGTCACACACAGCCTCATTCGGCCATCATTGAAAAATCGACTTAAGCTCCCGCAATAAGAATACATACTTTCTACGGGCACTGCACTAATACCTTTAAGAGTAGCATGTGTTGAATCATTTTGGTGGGTTTGGCTCACGTTGAGCACCGAATAATGAAAATAATGATACGTATAAATACAAATATATCTAATATCTTCACATATATATAAAATATTTATATTTTGTGTTTTTGTATTCATTTAGCTGGTGGTTTAATCCAAAGTCTTAGTAGAAGTCACCGTGAACTCCCAGAGCCGACACTGAGATAGGCATTTTCTTCCTGAAGGAGCCAGCCCCTTTCTTTCTGCTGGACCCTCCTAACCTGTCTCTGATTTTAACCGCTTCTCACTGAATGCACAGTGGGGCACGAGGGTACAAAGCACAACTCCTTCTAAACTAGCTGTGAAACACATGTAAGCTGTTACGGTTCAGCGAGGGGCAGTCTATGGCTCCTTAAGCCACTTTGTAAAGCTGAGACACACATCCTGAACCTCCTTATCAGAGCACCGGCCTTTAAACACAACAAATAAAGAATAAGAAACAGACTGCGAAGAAAACAACCCAAAACCAGAAGAAGGAGAAGAAGAAGAGGTGGAGGAGGAGCAGGAGGAGAAGGAGATGGAGGAGAAGAAGAGGAAGAAGGAGGAGAAGGAGGAGCAGGAGGAGAAGAAAAATGAGGGGGAGAAGCAGGAGAAGGAGGAGCAGGAGAAGGAGAAGAAGAAAAAGGAGGAGGAGAAGCAGGAGGAGAAGGAGAAGGAGAAGAGGAAGAAGAAGGAGGAGAAGGAGAAGGAGGAGGAGAAGAAGAATAAGGAGGGGGAGGAGGAGAAGGAGAAGAAGAAGAAGAAGAAGGAGAAGGAGGAGGAGAAGAATAAGAAGAAGGAGAAGGAGGAGAAGGAGGAGAAGAAGGAGAAGAAGAAGGAGGAGAAGAAGAAGAAGAAGGAGAAGTAGGAGAAGGAGGAGAAGAAGAAGAAGGAGAAGTAGGAGGAGAAGAAGAAGAAGAAGTAGGAGAAGGAGGAGAAGAAGAAGAAGAAGGAGGAGGAGGAGAAGAAGAAGAGGAACGACAACAAGAAGAAGAAGAAGAAGAAGAAGAAGAAGAAGAAGCCAGTGATTCAGATTAAGCTCATCATTAGGGGATAACAGCCATTGTTGCTCAGGAGAGGAGAGACGTGGAAGTGGCCGGCGGTGAAAGGAGGCTTTCAAGCGCAGCCGCGGGGAGGTGATAATCAAATGTTGATTCAGCCGTTGCGGCTGGATAATGAGGCCCTCTCTCCGTGTGGAGGGAGCTGGCTGCTGGTGGCGGGCGGTGCAGGCAGGGGGTACCTCACAGAATACCACAGACCACTCCAAGATGGCCGCCTACTGGTGCTGAC
>JAOTIX010000111.1:2213471-2226287 GCA_027123715.1 Gaidropsarus macrophthalmus
CCTTGTCACCGCGGTCATAATCATTTCCTCTCCCCATTGGAAAAAATAATAGAATAAAATAAACTGCAGCATTTTCGTTTTGTTTGTTTTTTGCCCGTTCTGGAGACGGAGGGCACCTCCTGGCTGGGGGAGAGTAGGGAGGACGGTGGGGGAGGTCTCTGCAGCAGTGAGGAGCGGGAGGGATACCTTCTGTGTTGGAGTTACCCTTGTTTTCTACGTCGCCTGTCTGGGTGGAGGGTATTCCCTGTCCCTGTGCTGTATCTAGCCGTCTTTGTATTGAGTAAAGCACAATGCAGGCAGGCCGCTTCAGGGCTGGAGGGGAATATATGAATGCAGTAACGGCGGATAGTTTGGAGTAACTGCCCCCCCCCCCCTCCTCACACACAATTAATTTGTCTCTTCTCTTTTTAACGCAACGGCATCGTGGAGCTTCTTGCCAACTCACATATATCATATGTCCCGTTTGTCTTTAATTTTCTCCTCTACAAATTAAGTCATTGCAAAAATGTGCTTGATCTTAAACAGCGGCATGCAAAACGTGTAATCCACACATTCTTGGTGAATGTGTTGGGGTGAAGTAGGAGTGAATAGGGTCTTTAATATGATCGATGGCATGATGGAACATACGCAGTATATTACAAAGTCCAGGTGGACCTGAATATTTGATGCAACCATAATATTCAAACATTTTCTCTATTCTTTCATGAAGAGTTGTATGCTTTACTTTTATTTCAAGATTCTAGTTATCTTTTTTTTATATTTTAATTTCCCCCATCCACTCCCGTTTATTTTCAGAATATTCGAATATTCAGAATTACATTTTTTTTGCTGAACATAACCAGATAGACTGTGTTTTTATGTTGCCTATACTGGATGGAACCAGTCAATTCAAAGACCAGGAAGCCATTACAGCACAGATATTTTATGCCTTTGGTGATTGCCGATTTGGAGTAAGCTGTAAAGTGTTTGCTTATTGCTAACAGAAGGTGTTAAAAAACAAAACTTGTTTAAAGTTACCAAGCACAGACAAAGTGACTCCACAGAAACATTTTAAAAGTTGAACATCATTGCATTGTTACAATGGATAATTAACGCTCTGTAAAAATAAAAAAAAATAAAACTAAACATTGAATAGTACACACACAAACAAACATACAAGCATTTATTGTAATTTTTTTTATAAACAGTCTGTTTTCCTTCCAAAACAATAAAATCTTTGCCGTTTATGTGTTTATCTCCAGATGGTTTGCGGGCCGTGCTTTAAAGTAATGCTTTTGAGTTGCCCAAAATTGTATTCAAACTCATCAACAACATATTGTCACTCCCTTGCATGCAGGATGAGAGATACTGAAGGGATGTTTGGCTGATTTGTATTTTCTGCTGCAGGTGTGCGATTGGTGCAAACACATTCGCCACACAAAGGAGTATTTGGACTTTGGGGCCGGGGAACGGAGGCTGCAGTTCTGCAGTGCCAAATGCCTGAACCAGTACAAGATGGACATATTCTACAAGGAGACCCAGGCCGCCCTCCCCGGGGCGCTGTACAACCCAGGCCACATAGCCTCCTGCGAGGGCAAGGCGGAGTGCAGCGGTGGCGGCGGCGGCGGCGGGGTGCAGCTGCTCACGCCAGAGTCCTGGGGGGCCCCGATGACAGACCTCCGCCGCAAAGCTCCTTCCCCGGGCCCCGCCACCAGCTCCGCCCTGGCCCCCTCCACGTCCTCCAACAACTCCCCCCCTGACCCAGGTGGCCTCTGCTCCCCGTCCTCGTCCTCCACCTCCGCCAAGGTCCCCACGCCGCGCCCCCACGAGAACCCACCACACCAACTTCCCCCCCACCACGGCCCCGGCCTCCACGGGCCGATGGGGGTCTCGTCCGGCAGCCCGCCCATGGTGATGACGCCCCGGGGGCCCGTGCCACTGCCGCTGTTCATGGAGCACCAGATGATGCAGCAGATCCGCCCGCCGTTCCTGCGGTCCTCGGCCGGCCCCAACAGCCCCCTGTCGAACCCCATGATCCCCGGGATCGGCCCGCCGCAACCGCCCCCTCGGACCTTCGGCGGCCCCGCCTCCAGCCCCATGCACAGGCCCATGCTCTCCCCCCATGTGCACCCCTCGGCCAACCACAACCCCGGCATGCTGCCCCCGCACCCTGGCCTGGGTATGCCCGGCATGCCCCCGTTCCCCCCGGTCAACATGATGCCCAACGGACCGATGCCCATGCCTCCCATGATGAACTTCGGCATGCCGTCCCTCGCGCCCCTCGTGCCGCCGCCGACGATACTGGTCCCTTACCCCGTCATCGTGCCACTGCCAGTACCCATCCCCATCCCCATCCCCATCCCTTACAGCGGTAAGTTCTACCGGGACAAGCCGGATGCCAGCGGCGGGCCTGTCCCGTGCGCGTCGGAGTCCTCAGAGGCTTCTGATTCCCGGCCCCACTCCCGCGGCTCGTTCGGCGGGGACAGGGTGGAGCAGAAGGCGGGTAAACCCGCCTCGCTGGCCCTATCGCCCGGCTACAGTCCAGGCCAGTTAAACAACGGCTCGGACAGGGGCAGGGCGACGGTCGTGGACCTGACCGTGAAAACGGAGGACGGCCCGAGGAATCTTTGTTTGGCGAGCGGGGCTGGGTCAATGGACGGAGTGATCGATTTAACTGTGGGTCATCGCTCAGGCCAGCAGCCTGTCAGACAAAAGACGTTACCTGGGGTTCAGGTCAAAGTGGAAAGGGTCGAGTTTGATGTGAAAGCTCCGCACGTTGCCGGGCAGGGGAGGGATGTGGGAGACCTAATCGACGGCAGAGCAAGGACGCTCTTACAGGGCCCGGTGGTCACGGCGGCTAAGGAGCAGGCGAATGACGCGACCGTTTCTAAAACACTGGCGTCATCCTGCCTGCCCTGCAGCCCTGCACCTGTGACAGCTACGGCACAGCCCTGTGACCCCACTATTCCCAGCTTCCCCGGACGACCGGCATCCCCCGGCAGGGAACCACAGACGGTGCCCCAACCCCTGTCCCAGGGCCTCGCCACCCCGCACAACGTCATCATGAATGGCACAGGGTGGCACACACCGTCCCTGCCTGCGTCCGAGTCCTGTGCGGATCGCGTTAAAGACGGGGTTGTGGCAGGAGAAGGTGTCGGCGCAGGGGGACTAGGGGAAGGTGGGGAGGTACAGCCAGCCAACGGGGAACTGGAGAGGGAGGCGCTGAAGGAGAACAGCTGCTCGGTGGCGGTCTGGGAGCCCGGTATGCGGTGCCTGGCGGAGGATGCGGTGGCGGTGATGGGGGAAGGCAAGCCTGACTCTGGGCTGGGGGAAGGCGAGAACCCTTACGCCCTGCCACTACTGCCCCCCAGTGGCTGCGTGGTCATCCAGCCCATGCCAAAGGCAGACACCGACAAGACGGCCATCCTCTCCTGCTCCATCAGCACGCCCCTGCTGTCGGCCACGGGGAGCCCCGAATGTGAGCCGCCCCTGAAGAGGAGGTGCCTGCGAATCCGCAATCAGAACAAATGAGGTGAGGTCATTGGGGCAAAGAAACGTATATATCTTTTTATTATAATGATTCATCACACATGATTGATGTATCAGTTGATATATCAGTCATCATCAACAACATATTTTTGAATAATGTGAAAAAAAGAATACATTCTCTGTTGGTATCTTGTATCTTGCTGCTACTCTAAATTTTCCCTGTTTGCGGGACAAATGGAGGATTTGTATAATTACATTGGCAGTTAGAAATTGGGGTCGGTCTTGAATCGACCGCATGTATGAGGTTACCAAACCTAATGTTGCCTTATCTTTTGTGCCTCAAATCTCAGGTCTATGCTCTGAGGAACGAAGTGCCATCAACCAGCCTTGTGCTTGCTTCTGAAAGCCCTCTTTCCCCGTACAGCACTTGAAGTCCATTCAAGTCCAAGCCCTATGGAACTCCCCAAACACAACGGCACACATCCTCAAACCCAAACACACTACAACAACAAACAACACCCCCAAGTCCACATTACACCAAAATGTGAACCATATACTGTTACCAAACCCGCCACAAATTACACCCCAGCCCAGCGCATTACCATCCACAGTCCACTGTACCAGCATGGCAGCAACCGCCGTCGAGTGACAAAGATTTGACCAAACTTGTTTATCTGTAAAACACGAAGGACCAGACACTGCAACACTTCAACTGTTATTTCTCATGGACAAAGTTGCCAATGTCCATCAAAAAAAAAAAGGTCTGTTGTCCTTTCGAAACAAAAAAGGGTTCTGTTGACCACCAGAGCTGCACACTACTGTACAAAATGGAGCACAAGAAGGATGTTAAACGCCACCACGTTGTTTCTGATCATTTGGAGACTTTCAGCCTGCACTGCCCCCCTCCCCCCAACTTACTTACTTTTGGCACCATCCTCCCGTCAAAGCCAGTACTCTCTGTAACGCCTGCTGTTATGAAAAGCTGATGTATCGTGTTCACTACTAAAGTTGTTGCCAAACTAGTAGTTGGGTAACATGGGGGTTTTGAATCTCTGAAAGAGGTTCAATTCTGGTACAACCAGTGTCTCTTTTTTGTGTAGTCGTTTTTTGGATTCTACCAAAACATGTAGATATATGGATAGCAAGAATATTTTGAATTTTTACTGTTGCTCGTAAGCAGACTGATTTGATTTGATTATAGACATTTTGAGTGACGGTGATGGTTTTGTAGATGGAAAAGGAGCCAAGCGGTGAAAGGATAGGTGCATGGGGGGTCTATTTTATGAGCGGTGCAATTTTGAGCTTTTTATTCTAGACTTCTCCGGAGCAGTGTAAGATAATATACGATATTGCTAAATGGAAGCAAGCAAAAAAATACAAACCTTGTGTGTTGATTCAGCACATTTGAGGACATCAGATTCACCAGCAAGTTGTGGTTTAAAAAAAACAATAAAACCCCCACCACAATAAATCCCTTAGATCTAAACTACAGTGACTCAATAAAGGCCATGCCTAGTACATGTGGTTGTTACGACAGCAATCGGGCCAGAACTGAACACAACCTGGTGTTATGATGTGCTGTGATGGATTCTTAGTAATGCAGGGCAAGTGGCTCATCTCCCCGTGTCACAAAGTGAATGTGGGTATCTATGGAGTAAGTCCCTCTCTGAAACGGTTGCACTACCCCAATTTAGAAGAGTGTTCAGACAAAAGGCCTCTAGGGTGAGTCTTTTAATGTAGCGAACGAATGAGACCCCGATGCACATTGGTTGAAATTAAAACAAGCAAAACAATGTATTCAATAGCCCTATAGAGTGTTATAAAGCTACGTTAATTTGAAGGACGGGAGAGTACATTTCTAAATGTAGCGTTTGATCTTTTCATTGACATGCCATTTTCCTCATTTGTGTTGCCAATTCAATTTCACATGTGCAGTTATTGCCAATTATTTATTTAATTGATTATGATTTTTTTTGACAGTTATTAGAAACCATCTGTCAGCCACTTGCCTACTCAAGAGTTTCAAACTGTTTGGAGTTAAACTATACAACTTTCAACCATCCTAGTTTTGTCTAATATAATATGACTACATCTTAAGCATGTTAACATGGATAGAAAGTTGCATGTTTAGTTTTGATTCCTATGGAAGCCAGTATAATTGAAATACTATTATTATGACATATTGCCAAAGTCGTCTAATTCTTTCAAACATTGCAGCACGGAAAAAATGCCACCTTTTTGTTGTGGCAGAGTTATTTAATATTTTGACCCAGCGATGTACAGTTGCCAATTTAAAGAACACTTATTGAAAGCACTTGGTCAAAATTGGTTTATGTATGGATGGCAGTATTAGGCAGTATTAGTCTATTTATCTGCAGCGAAAAATAATCAATAAATCAATAAGATTAATTTTTCAAAACTAGAGCGTTTGACACAAGCATCTGTTTTTATATAAAATGTTCCCAAGACAAAAGCAAGTGGCAAGTCCATCCTATCATAAGTCCATCCCACCACCCTTGTCGTAGTGTTTTTCATTTTTTATTTTTTACACTATGCCCAATATGTATCTATGTGACTCAGTCATTAAGAAGCAGACATACTACCTGCATGCACACCTGCCTAATGATGTGTGTATACAAGTTTTAAATTGAACATGAACACTGTGCTACCCTTTCTGTTATAACAACAGGAAGGGTACGTGTGCTTTTCATTTGGCCGCAACATACAGTTTGTCAACGCCTGGTCTTTGTCTGATTGAATGCATCTCTCTCATTCTTCTGATGATGCTTTTATGATGTGTCTCACTTTTCCTCTCATTCAATCATTGTATATCTCTTTCTTTTTCCATGATGCTTAACTTATGACTTCATCTGTGTCTGAGTCAAAGGGGTCGTACTGACCGTTTGACCACATTTATTTTAAAGGAAAACTGTAATGATGAAAATGGTGTGGAGTGTAGATTCTGAAAGCCATGCCACTCACATCTGCCACTGGCCCCTAATCAATGGCATGTACATGAAGGACAGTGATAGCCGGGTTTTCGTTGTTGCCTCTGTTCTGCAATCAAAATACCTGTGTGTCTGTCTCTCTGTGCTCCCGCCCCACTGTGAGAGTCATAGGAAATTACGGGCAGCCAGTCCCCCTTAGGCATTTACCTGACTACAGATTGCTCGTAATGTTGTACTTGTTGGTCTCCAACTCTGGTAAGCAATCACCAACTTCGAGCAGTGCTTCTGTTTTACTCATCTAAACAAAATACATGTTGTTGTATCACTTGGGACAGGATCAGTTGGATTTTGGATAACTGGTTGTAACTCATCAACCAGTTATGTAGCTTCCTAGTGTCTCCAGCAACACACAGACAGACAGACAGACAGACAGACAGACAGACAGACAGACAGACAGACACAGGGTGTGGCTTATATACTCTTTTTCCGCAGTGAGTGTCAGTTGCTTTCCAGATGATGTACACATTGGACAATTCTGTGCACGCCCACTCATGGCTGGTTAGATAGGGACCATTGCAGCAGTCAGACTCATGACAAATTCCCAGCATTCCCAACCTTTTTACATATGAATGATAAACCCAGTCAGGAAGGTTATAGATTATAAAAAGGAGTATGAAGTATTGTTTGCTCCACAGATAATTAGCAAAAATACATGACTTTGTGATCCTTTTCTGGAAATAATGGAGATGTCGCCTTAACTCTTGCTTCTATACTCTCTACAGATAAGACAATGATGCTTGCTCGTCCCTTCTTTGTATGAAAAAAAATTCACAAATATGACAACTTTGTTATCTTGCTCGTGTCAATGTATAGATAATCCGCTTTTCTGTAACCTGTATCAACCTTCACTTTTTTGCTAAGAAAAAAACTAAAAACAAAAAAAGACCACACAGAACTCAAATTCCCTGTTCCTCGAACATCCAATCTGTTGAACGTTTTTACTCGGTGGTGGAACTGTCATCTTTTTTGTGTGCAGATTTTATAGTATTATTTATTGTTGCAAATTGTTTTGCAGTTGCAAAAAGAAAAAAATAACAGTGAAGGTGGTTTGAGCAAAACATTCTATTTGAATGTGAAGGCCTGGTAAATAGTGAAACGCTTTCTTTTATAAGTCAAATGGAGAACAGTGATGGTCACTGTCTCTTTT
Source organism: Gaidropsarus macrophthalmus (assembly GCA_027123715.1). Classification (NCBI taxonomy): domain Eukaryota; kingdom Metazoa; phylum Chordata; class Actinopteri; order Gadiformes; family Gaidropsaridae; genus Gaidropsarus; species Gaidropsarus macrophthalmus. Next base: position 2,221,095 of record JAOTIX010000111.1, read on the forward strand.
AAACAAGTTGTAACATATGCATAACATGGCCAAGTTTTGTTGCTTCACCAAAGCATTCTTTTTGTGTTGTAATCGTATTTGTTTTATCTGGTGATTTGCTCATGAAGAAAATAAACAAGAGAGACACACATTACTTTTGATGTTCCTACTGGTTCATATGTTTGTGAGCGTATGGAATTCGTGTTTGCCATATTGGGAGCATATGTAAGAAAAGTTGAATGAAATTAATAAATGAGCAGAATGAATGTGGGGTGGGTATTTATGGGATAATTGGTACATCTGTGATATAACCACAGGCTTTAATTAAAGGAAAGTTACCAAACCATTTTTTTTTCACAGGAAACATCTTTGCTGTGAAAGTATTGCCTTGCTGAAATAATTATTAAATACTGAATTGGGTAATATTTTTTATTCAGTGATGGAATTTTTTCGTGCCAGACATACAAATTTGCAATTTTCAAACTTGGCCATTCGTATTTAAATGTTGTCAGCAGAGTTTCAATTGCATTGCAATTATGAAAATTGTTCAGGCACTGTATTTCCGACCTAGAAGATATCATGTCGGAAAAAACATTTCTGATAGTTCTAAAGAGACTCTCTAGTGCCATCTTGTGGTATTCTTTTGCAATATAAGTAGCCTAACATAACGTTCCACATTTAGCCAACATATTGATTGTTATTATAATATCATATAAGTTGTATTATTTTATGATATTGTATTATTTATTTTACATTGTATTGAATCTTTTTGTATCAAATTAGAGAGAGAGAGAGAGAGAGAGAGAGAGAGAGAGAGAGAGAGAGAGAGAGAGAGACAAGCTGTGTTGAAGAGCCCGGAGGCTTCTGGGTAAACGGGACCTCAGCATGTTGATGTCACGGGGGAGGAGAAACTTCAAGCTCCAGAGTCGCTGTATGTGTGTTTCTGCTTGAAGAATTTCGAGGTCAGACTTTATTTGCTCTGACTCGAAATCAAACCATTCTGCTGTCTTTGGCGTGCGGGCTCCGGGACTTCTAAAGAGGACGGGAGTCCTCGAAAATGCGAGAAGTCCAGGAAGAGTGTTTTCTTATTAAAAATGCAGCGCGGGAGAAGAGACATTGTCGCCTGTTCAAATGACTCGAGGCTACCTTAAAAAAAGCACACGCGGCTCGACTGCTTTTCCGGCTGGAGGCGGCGAATGGAGAAAGACGAGCAGAGTTTTCTGAATCAGTCTGAAGCGTTTTGAGGCGCCCAAAGCAAAAGGGGAGGGGGGCAAAGAAAACGCCCTGCTGCTGCAGCCTGTTGCTGATACAACTTCTAACTTATCCGCCGTGTGGAAAATGTATCATCCTTGATGGAAAGTGGAACTCCGGGATTGTAACTTTGTTAGTTGTTGTGACCGGATCAACGTTACGTGTGCTTGGCAAGTTTTTTAGGGGTGAGGGGAGGGTGGAAGCAGGACCTCGTTTCGTTGGAAATATTTTCTTTACATTGTGCACACTGGAGTCGAGTTGGGTGGGCTGCGAGTCCAAGGCTACTAGCTAGGCCCACGGCTATTGGCCAGGACAAAGAGTTTTCAAATGTAATCCTAAACATTTGGGATACTCAGTGTGTCATTTTTTACCCAAAGAGCTACTTGACGTGCAACCGTCAACAATCGTGCAGACATGTCTCTCGGGGCAGAGAGAAGGATGGATGACCGGTTGAAAAAACTGGAGGAGATGATCCGAGATCCACGATCTGCCATCAACTTGGAGAGTTTACTGGCAAGTATTTCTGAAGTAGCCTATCCATAGTGCAGGAATCCTGTAACAACACATGTCCGCGAATTCCGCTACCCTCGTCTATTCCAATTTAAGATGCAGTTCCTATGTTGTCATTTTTAAATCTGTAACGTGCTTGGTGTTATGATTTGTTTTTCGGGCAAGAGACCTCCACCCACGGATTAGGATGCTGCTCAGTTATTTGTGCTAAAGGGAATTTACCTACATTCTCTTACCGCGATGTTATTGTATACCACCTTGCAAAGAGTGTGCATACTGTTAAACGATCTGTTCTAACAGTGAGCGACAGGGCAACTATTATTTGCCAATTGTAGTCAAACAAGAGCACATGGTCGCGGTGGGCCCGTATTAACACATTTCTGGCAGATTGCAGACTGGGAATTCGCAGTGTCGCTGCAGGGGGTCTGCAGATTAGGATTACGGTTTACATTGTGCGACTGGGTCACTGTTTGACTCTTTTCGAGGCTGTATTATTTCCGGCCCCAATGTCCTGGACATGGCCCTGCAGCCCGCTACTGGTCAGTTACTCGAAAGAGTAGTTGGATCTTTTGCAGTAGGCATCAATGGTTACTGTAGTTATTGTAAGGATAGGTTATCAGATCCCATTTGCTGAATAGTTCGTTGCCGTGCCAGAATACTCTCCAATTCAAAGAAACAACAAAGTGATTGCGAGTTATGCTACGTGACGTCATGCACAACATGTCTGAAGCTTCGCAGGGATTCCCTCCTTGGTCCCTCTCTGTACTGCAACCTTGAATGAGCGTACTGATTTTGTACTGGCAGCTATCTTGTGCTTGTAGTCACCTTATAATGAATAGTAACGGTAATAATACCTATAGATGCATTCACATTATTAAAATACAATTTACAACTACTTTACACATTACTTTACAACTTTATATCTGCAAAAATACAATTTTCAAAACATGTATTTTTGTAGGTTCTAAGGTAATGGGGTAATGTGAAAAAGAAAACATTTCAGTTGTTTAGCTTTTTGTCTACCAAAGTGCCACATCACCAGTGGAATGTGCTACCCAGTACACCATAACTCATTCGATCCAAATGGGGTTCACTTGTGGCGATGGTCATGATATGTAAATGGTTTCAGACCTTAATCTCTGTGCAGTTACTAAGGATACAAACGATTCTAGTGTAATGTGACCTCCACCATGCAATCTTAAAGAGGCCCTGGTCAGACCCTCAAACTTCTAAGGCAGCCATCTGATGGGTTGTTGGCTTTATTAACTCTGGTTATCAGCTTAGGGGAAAAGCACATCCCCCCCTCTATCTCCAGGGATTCATTACCCCAAGTCTTCCCTGGTCTATCCGACGTTCTCTTCTTGAATAGTCCATGACTTGTGGACCATATCAATTGTAGAACAGCTTGCAAATGGTAATAAATGTAACGTTTTTACTGCAAAATCTCTAATATCTATTCTAAATCAATCAAAATCTATTACCTCAACATTTGAGCAGATAATCAGTACTATTCCAGTGGAACAATTCATGGAAGGCAGTAAATCACTAAATTCAAACGTATCATTTGGCTTGATCATATCGTTAAGCCTTTTGCCAGCAAACGTCACATAACAAATTATAGCTGTTGTTGTTCTACCTTACAGTGCAGGACCTGTTTATGTCCTTCAGTCTATTTTATGTGATGTCTCCAAAAAGTGACTCCACTTTAATCCTCTGAAGGCAAGGAACCACAAAAGCCCAGAATCCAGTATTCTTGTTAGTCATAACCTCCTCCTCACCACCACCTCCTCCTTCTACTTCTTTCAGAGTTGATACCATTGGGTAGGAGTGGGCTGAAAGCTGCAAACTTTCATGATGATGGCAAGAGTCTGGTTCATAGTAAACATCCCAAAGAGCTGCACTGCAGTTACGTTTATTTTCAAAGCTAAAACTAATAAACTAGCTAAACCGATTCGTGGTGTACGGGGGGAAATTGAAAAGATAACCCCCAAAACAAAACAACCTGTAAATGCAGATGTTCATTTGTTCAACCTAACCTCAATATGCAGATGTGCATTAGTGTCCTGATTGCACCCTGTCCATTGTAGGCCTCTGTTGCATGTTTGGTTGAAAATGGGCTGCATGTGGTTTAGGATGTAGATCCCTCCTCTTATTTTAGGTAAGGTACCACTGAGCGAGACGCCATACCGTAACTGCTCCCGACATGCATGGATGAAACTGTCGTCGGTGCTCAAATGGGTGAATGTTAGGCAATAATTATAAAGCACTTTAAGTGGCCACTGGTTAGAAAAGAGCTCTGTGTAAATGCAGTCGGCGTACCGTCTTGTTTTGTTTTCGTATTGAACAGCAGTGCAACAGTTCGGCTGGAGCTGATTTTCTTTCCCCCGGTGTGCGCAGAGTAGGTGATGATGAGTGTTCTGGACAACAGTTGAGTGGGAAGCATGCGGAGGAGGGAGCTGCATGCTTCCATTTTTACCCTAGGTTCTGCCACTGGGATCCACGGCGACGTGGGCACAAGTCTCTAATGCGAACGAACAGACGCATTTGATAGAACAACATGAATTGAATGGGCCTGTTGTTGGAGGATTGCAGGATTGGATTTCAGAGTGTGTTTATTGTCATTAATGTTGTGGATATTAATCATTATTTAGCCTAGCTCTGCCAGGTGCTTGAAATGTTGATGGTATGGCGTGACAGTGATGTAATATGTAGCTACACTCACACTGGAAGACTGCTGAGTTGGCAGATCGGTTGGTAAAAGGTTGCGAAGCGGTGCCCGGCTTTCACCGAGCACTGAAATGAATTGCCCCAATCGCAGCTGTATTTATATGTTTTGTCTGTTACCAAACTATGTAAAAAAAATTCAACACAGTCTGATGGACTGAAGCTAATTGTACTGATTTGAATAATTAACATTGAAAGTGACATACGCTGGTTTCATAAAGCCTGATTGACTATAAGGTCAAACTGAAACCTAATGACCCTTACAGTTTTCAATGAATAAAACTGATTGCCCAATCTTGCAGTAGGTGCAAATCACATTATTTCTGCGCCCTAGTCAAGCTATGTGAAGTGAGACAGTAAGCCGTCCACTTGAGGGTTGCTCTGAGCATTCTTTATCAAATGCTTTAGTACGCCCCCGGGCAATCCGTAGTATTTGTTTGACAGATGCTTCCTGAAGTGCTGTCAGTTTCAAGGGACATGCACACACCAAATATATATAATTATGCAGAATGCAGAAAATGTGCAGACACTACGTTTGCCTTGCTTTTTTGTTGTCCTTAAGGAAATGACCTCATTGAGTAAATATTTGGCAGTCAAATATCAGGCTCAAAGTTCCTCTGGATTTGGGAATGGCACATTCCCCTTTCACTTTTCTGTCTGTCTGTCTGTCTGTCTGTCTGTCTGTCTGTCTGTCTGTCTGTCTGTCTGTCTGTCTCTGTCTGTCTGTCT
>JAOTIX010000111.1:2264816-2276458 GCA_027123715.1 Gaidropsarus macrophthalmus
GAGAAATGGATTCTCTTAACGTCTTGGCCAGACCCAATGCTGAGTATCATCATTGGAAAGTCGTGCCAACCAGGCTATTCCTAGTCTTCCTTCTTGGGACTGCGGTTTCCTCTCCTGTAGTGGAGCACCGTGGCCACCACCCATACGTTCAGCAGCCCCAGGACCACAAACCGCACCAACACTGTTAACAAAACGTTCAAGGAAGGCGTCAAAGTGAACCTGCGTTTGTTCTCCCACGTGCAACCTCTAGTGGCTTAATTTACAACTACAATTGATGCTGGAGGGATACAAAGAAAAATCGACCAGAATTGTGTTGTCGCTGCTTTCGGCACTTATTGTATACCGTTGTGTGGGAAAAAAAGAACAAGTGACTTTCTAGTAGCGATAACTGAGATTTTGTGTACTCCATAGCAGACTTACCCTGGATATCCATAGTTGTCATGACCGTGGTGTAAATCCTTGCTAAAAAAAAGAAAAGACAACCAACTCATGTTACAATATTTTCATATGTGTGTTGAAGTCTAAACATTGCCATATAGCATATCATTTTGTATCTCTATTCTTGCGACTAATACTATATTTCATAAAACATCTACAGTTTGTACTGAGTTACCTTGCTGTGAAACCAACACAACGACATTTATCACTTGATCATTATATTGGTAACTTCTGTTACCAATATACTATTATACCATTTGGTTAGCAATATACCATTATATTGGTAACCAAAATGGTTCGTTAAAATGCTGTTGCAATGATGTCAGAACAGCAAAATAAATGTATCTTACTACAGCATGTCATTCACATCACCTGGTGCATTCCGTTTGGGTTAAGTTGTACTGTATTGCTAGAAACACTCACTCAGAGTCGTGTAGATAGCCAGTGACCACGACAGAGCGCTGACCTGGCCGGAGTCCTTTGACTTCCATAAGCACTGCAGCTGGGCCAACTTACTGCCTGCACTGATGAACGTGCACAGACTCTGATAGGGCACAGACACACAGACACACAGACATGATTCTTTACATTTGTTGGAACAAGTTGTTGGGAAATATCCTCTCAATATCCACGGCTGAAGTGCCCATTGAGCAAGGCACCTAACCCCCAACTGCTCCCCGGGCGCGGCACCGCTGCTGCCCACTGCAGAGTGTGGTTGAGTCGTGCAGGTGATGGGTCAAATGCAGAGGTAAGATTTCACCGTACCTTGTATGTGTGACTAGTGGGTGACACATGGTGACATTTGTCACAGTATAAAAATTAAAAAACTAATAACATTTCAGTCAAAATGCTAGCAATCACATGTTTTTTTTAGCATAGCAGCACCTCTTTAGCATTTATTAAACACGATCCTGTGACGTCCGTTTTGGAGGTATTGACACCCAATTGTTGCACACTACTTAGGGGTGTTGGCCCCGGAAAATCGATACGGCTCAAACAAGTACTTGTGGTGCCCCAACAGAGGAACCCACAAAAACTCAAAGGAACCCACAAATGTTAGTTTTTCCAGTTATTGTTAGTGACTGGATTGTTGGTTGTATGGTCCTGAAGCACAGTGGACGGGATTGATCCAGATTCTTACCATGGCCAGGTCGATGATCCACTTCTGCACAGTGAGGAGCCTCCAGCCCACGACAAACCTGAACAGCACGTTATGTTAAGGAACCATATACGCGCCATCACATGAAGAACAAGGTTATCATTAACATACACTCATCTGCATGTAAGCACTTCTTTCCCACAGAATCCACTGTATTGAGAAAGATACACCAATGCATAGCCAACACTCTGCCGTAGGGTGCCGTTGTAGTGAAGGATCAACAGAAGGAGAATTGCATCTAGAGGAAAAGACAGGGAGATGTTACGGCCACTGTAGTGCGTGAAACCAAAACAAGGGTTTTACATTTAAACTAACACGGGCACAAATAATACCACCAAAAAGAAAGTCTGAGCCCAGCTAGAGAAAGATTCCTCGTCAGTGGATTTCCCCCTGGGAACGCCTTAAGGACTTACATTAGGAACTTACAGTATTTAAATGCCTAGTTAAAAGGTTACAAAAATAATGCAAAAACCTTAAAAGTCCCTCAAGCAATACTAATATTTGTACAAAAACTCTCACACTCAAACTCATGCTGTAGAGATTTTCTTAGGTAAACCATTGTGAAATGGTGAGAACTTGCCTTGAGCAATGAGGATTGGGTATTCCAGGTATGTTGGAGGTGGGTAATCATAGTACATCTGGTAGGTTATGAAAACAAGGTACCTGCATGATGACAAGAGACACATTATTAGGAGGCTGGGGGGGGGTCATCTGTCCTTTTAAAATAATTGCTGCTGATTAATATTTAAACATGGCAACAAAATGTGTGTTAACGAAAAGCAGCAGCATGAAGTTTAAACGACTATGCTCTTTTTGTTTGCTCATCTCACACATGCAAGCGAAGGGGAATGCAAACTACTATTTCAGGCCATTGGGGTTCCCAACTGAATCACAGGTGGGAATGAGTAAGCTAAGCAACAGAACATAAACATGCAAACATCACCAATTCAAAGGTGAGAAAGGTTAGAAACTCTATTTTGGTGGCAATCCTTCCTCAATTGACTTCAAATAAATATGATTTCAAAACATGTTTAACATGGATATATGCACAATTGTTCACAAGGCAAATCAATCATTATCACTGAAATGTAGGCTATGATCCAATCGAGCATGCACCCTGGTCACTTTTAGTAGGTCATGGCTCACCACAAAGAAGAAGAGGCTGATGACAGCAGCAGAGCTGCTGCCAGGCACAGAGAAGAGACAAGGCACTGGTCAATTATGTAGGCACAAAGCCGCCTATAGGAATCCGCTCTCGCCGGTCTCCTATATATGACTTAAATTCCAACATCGCACTATTACAAATGTGGAAACTACCCCTAAGGTAAATTGAAACCTATTGATTGACCCCTTGTACATTCAGCTCGGAGTTCAACTTTATTGGTCAACGAGGTTACACACGGGTTAATTGATGAGGGACAGGGAAAACCGAATGGCACGGATTGCTCTGGCAAAACCGACAAGCAATGGGTTAAGCACAGATGCCTGAAGGAGAACAGAATGATGTTTTACAGAGACAAACTGCTTCCCGTTTCTTTGCACATCCCAAAATGTTGTTGCGAGACCCGGTGAGGGCATAGCAAAGCAAATGTATTTTAAACTCGTGGAGGAAATGAACTACCATATTGGCGTCATGTGGGATTGGTCCCTCATTCCACCCTGTCCCTGCCCCCACGTACTACACTCAGAAATATTAGTTTAAAGCCATAGTTCGGAATTTTGGACATTGGGACTCGCTCCGGCGAACTAGCCCAACTAGAATATCTGAATGAAATGTGTTGAAAACGCCTCCAATGATACATAGCACCCTGGCTCGCTTGGAAATGAGGTCCAATGTCCGAACTAACCAGTTAACTACGGTGTGCACATAGTAACACAAAGATACGAATTTAGATCAGATAAAGCACACGTTTACCCAATCAACTCCAGGAGAAGGCTGTTGAGGCTGACTCCTACGGTGGATTTCGCGCGCATCAATACGAAGATCTGCGGGAATTTCAGCACCATACACGCGAATAACGTGGTGAAGTTGGCGATGTGTAGCAATTGATCAGATTCCATTGTGCGTGGCCTTCTGCAGGAAAGTGAACTATATATTAATCAGAAGATGGGCTTGTCAATGCTGATAGGCGACGTGCACATACAGATAGAGGCGCGGTGCCCTACGCTCCAGCTCTTTTGCTTGTAAATACGTACAAATGTTACTTCCGCACACATCCACTGTCAGACCGTGGAAGTTATGGAACTGGGTTGCTATGGAACTATTGCGCCATCTGCTGGGCTCACATGTTCGATCGCTTGGGACTCGAATTGTTGAAATATGATAGTTAACGCCACTATTTTATTTTAACCATACATTGTTTGTGTTCGTGTAATTCCCGCAAAGAATGAAGCAATTCAATAATTAAATGATGTATGTTTGTTGTGATTGAAAGGTGCGTTGGCATATATTCAAGGTAATATATGTTGCTGTAAAGTAATGATGAAATATTGACTATGCTGCAGAAAACAGCACCATATATAACATACACTGGATTTTCATTGTCTAAGCTACTTGATGAGGAACATTTACCCAACATTTACCCAAGTCTAATACAACAGCTTTTGACTAAACATGACAATCAAACAAGACAATACTCGTTGCTTTATACAGGTCGATTCTATTCCTTAGCCAAGATTATGGGTACACCTTTTGATTACAGATAACGGACTTGGCACAGTTGTCAAAAAGAATATAACTTGTCACAATGATGTAATGACATAACATTGGCAATGCTAATAATATATCATCTTTTCTTACAATTCAGCATTTGTTAAAGGTTGTCAGCGCTTCTGCCGTTTGTTTACTGATACAATTAGTTTTTGTACTGTCTTGGAGCATAGGCTGCCTACAGAGACGTGGTTTCGGCCTAGAATAGCTGAAACAACTATGGTGTGGCTTAAAGGTTTTGTCAGCGATTCTGCAGCAAGGATTATTGCAACAAAGAGACTCAATTATCTATAGCTAGCTTGGCAGAATGTCCGGGTCTGGTTTGGACCGACGGCAGCCTGTCCAGAGCACCAGTCTGTCCATCCTCAGCAGCTCCATGCCCAGTGGAGTGGACACCCTGCTTCCCAACGTCTGGTTGGTTGTGTTGGGGACTTGATCCGAGAAAAGAGACACATAACTGGGAAGAGGCTTATCTACCTTTGGCCGCCCCTGAAACATAGGGTACAACAGAGTCAGCAGACCCCAAATGTTCCTGAACACAGCGGTGGCGCAAAAGAGAAAGAGTGAGACTCAGACTGATTTCCCCTTTAATGAATGGCAATTAAATGTATTAATGGCGTCTTAAGTAGGCCTACTACATGCGTTTGTTCATTTTTATCATATTGCATATTGCATATTGCATCCCCTGCCCAATATATTTATTTTGAAACGTGTTGACCATACCAATTGATCATAGTTCTTGAGAAAGCTCCAATTCTTCTCCCTGTTAATCACAACAACAACAACAACAACAACAAATAGGCTATACCATTACTACAGAAAAAAACACACTTGATTGTTAATAGTCTCAAACACTCATAATTACCATTCACGGACTCCTCTCATTTCTGTTTGCACGAACTCTCGCCATATTTGGTCTTGTTTGATAGGGTCGCTTTTATCTGGCTGTGCCGCTGAAAAGCTTTCTTCTTTACTGTTGCGGTTGCTCTCCGGTGGCTTGCGCACTAAACCCAAATGTCTGGTTGCAGCAACACCGCCACTGGGTCGTTCTGGTAACCGGTAACCAGCAGAGGATACGCGCCGCACATTGTCTACTTCCATTTTTTTAATGCACCCTATGAAAATGTAGTCGGCTAAACTGAAACGTGTTATTGCTGACTTTAGAACTATGACGTGGCATATGACCTACTCGAGCAAGCTGAATGTGCGTGCGAAATCACTGCTTGGCGACGGAGGCTGATTTGTTTAGATCTCCCATGGAAACAGCTCTGTGACGAGGGAAAGTTTGAAGACCCTTGTTTTGTTCGTGCAACTATACTTCTTCCCCCACCGTTTTATAGCTTTGCGTTTCCCTCGCAATATAAATGGCTTGCATTTCAATGCAAATAAATTCATAATGATAGATTTATAAATGAGCAACATTACATTACATTTACATTTAGCAGACGCTTTTATCCAAAGCGACTTACAAGTAAATTTTGTTAAAGGGAGCTATGGGTCATCACCAATCGTCTTGCTCAATGACTTTGACAAGTAACTAGGAGTAGCCAGCAGCGGTGATCGGTGATTCCGACTACCAGTCAAGCCGCTTTCCCGAGATAATATATTAGATTTGAATTAAATCACATTTAATTGATTATTGTATGTATTGGTCCTGAAAGCAAATAATTGCATAGTGGGTTCTCATGAGACTCTCAGTATAAGCATCTTTTAAAAAGTAAATAGATTTAGTGGTTGTTGTGATTCGTGAATATAATTTAAGACGGTCCACGTGCCCATTTGATACTAATCACAATTAACGCATGTATCTTTAATTTGAAGCCCAAACGACTTTTAATTTGGTAATAACATTTAAAACCGAAAATCTGCCATACATCACTATAACAACACACTTGACTGCTGCAAAATCACTCCATGATTAAAAGTGCTATGGAAGGAATAGAAAGGTTGAAGTAATGACACATTTCCTTGTTCGTATTTAACAATGTATTGTGGCGACCCCTGCCAAACCTTACGTATGTGTGTGGTGGGTTGATGTTTCTGTTGTCAAGTGTCGGGGTTGTTGGGGTACTGGTGGTGAATAAAGGTAGTTCTGGGGTCGTGCGGTGTATGGGGCACAGAACTACAAGTCGCTGAACGCTGGACTCTGTGTCTTCTCTCTTGGCGCGCCGCCACATTGGTGTCAGAAGTGGGATCGGGTCCCCAGGGCAATGGGATAGCCGGTGGCGCATCCAACGAAGGAGGGAGACATAGAGGGATGGTCCAGCGTGTCAGCGGCACAGTACCACCCTGCGTCAGCGGCACACGTTGGCTGTGATCGACCGCCACCTGGTGGCCAGACTGCCCAGGTTCTCCGGTGTCAGGATCGTGCGACCATCACCGTCGGTGCGGAGACTGGGGGACGCCACCCCGGATGCGAAGTCCAGTGGTGTTGGCCTTGGTGTTCAGCAGAGTCGGGAGCTGGGAGTGCAGCATCCCATCAGCACCGGCTCTGCTCTGCCAATCTGCCTGCGGCCCCACCGACTGGCACAGGCTGCCTCAGGGGTGAAGCAAAAGATGGACCATGACCATCACGGCCGGGGACGAGTGTTCACACCTGGGGACAGGGTGTGAGTTTGCCCGGTTCCCCTGATGGAGCCGTTAGACCTGCAGTCGCCACCCCTGGGAATGCCCAGCGGCGATGCAGGCCCAGAGAATGTCCAAGGACCACGACACTGGTGATGGGGTCACCGGGACGACTGACCCCTCAGGGGGGAGCTGTGTGGCGACCCCTGCCAAACCTCACGTGCCCACCTCACGTGGGTAGGTGGCGACCCTTCCCCAGCTTCCAGACATTGCCGTGTGTTTTAGTTTGATGTTTGTGTTCACTATGTGTTTTTGTTGTCGACACCATTATTGTGTCATGCGTGTTAGTGTGGTGGGTTGATGTTTCTCTTGTCGATTGGGGGTACTGGTGGTGAATAACGATAGTTCTGGGGCTGTGCGGTGTATGGGGCACAGAACTACAAGTCGCTGAACGCTGGTCTCTGTGTCTTTCTCTTGGCTGCCGCCACAGTATTTTACATAAATAGTGTTCGTAAAGCACACTATTAGAGACTCAGCTGCAGAATGGTAGGCTTGGCCCATCATATGCAGGCTTACGGTATAGATCTGCTAGCTAACCTTACCTCCTGCTAATGTCTAACATGCATATTACGATTGGATGAAGTTGTTAACAACCTCTGACAACCTCTAAATACTACTGGTATGTGCTGCTGAAGAAAGGTTCAGTCCAAACCTTCCAGAGTAGTAAACAAAGTTCTCTTTTTGTCAAAGTCCAGAGAATGATGCTGAAAGATTGATGGGCCATATGTAACTGTCCATAACTTGGCTACAGCAATCATTAAAATGACAATCAACTAACCTAGCTGTCACTTCTAGCCGAGCTGCTCAGCTTGCCTGCTTTAGCAGCAACACACAGTTAGTTTGGAATTTTGGACATTGGACCTCATTTCCAAGTGAGCCAGGGTGTTATTAATCACTGGAGACGTTTTCAACACATTTAATTCAGTTCTCCTAGTTGGGCTAGTTCACCGGTGCAAAGCTAATGCAAAGTGACAGAAAGTGTTAGCCTGACAATGAAAACAGTCTTACCCACTCCACAGTTCATCCGAGACAAACGCCAGACTATCGATGTAACCCAGCTAGAGTAACTGAATGAAATGTGTTGAAAACGTGTCCAGTGATAAATAACACCCTGGCTCACTTGGAAATCAGGTCCATATTATATAATATTCGACTACGAATCAGATGCTGTTTGGTGGAGGAGAGGGAGAGTCTTGGCAGTTATGACAAGCAACTTGTCCGGTTTGGCTACCTCGTAACACCCTCTCGCCGCACTCTTTCGGGCCACGCTGAACTAGAAGTGGCGCCTATGGCATTTATACAGATATTTACACATGGAACTCGTTATTACACTTAATACATAGTCTACTGTACTGCAGAGACATGTTTAATTTTATATTGCCTCTCAAACTCTGTATGAATCTCATGGATGCCTCATGAAGATATGGTTAGTGATGGGCAGCTAAGTTGAAAGTCTGGCCACACAAACAAGTGGCTTATTGATGATTGGCCGATTTGGCTGACCTCTCCCACCTGTACTCTCAGTTAAGTCTTGACAGAATTAAAATTAAAAACTAGTCAATGACCTAAGAGAAGCATATTAATCCAAGAGTGTCATTTTCCCATGCTGCAACTAAGCAAGGACAAGATGGGCATAAAGACCTTAAAACTGAATGGGAATCCGTTTTAATCAGTGTTTATATCTGTGAACATTTGAGTGCTGAATACGCATTTTCCTTATACATCCAGATAGCCAGAACAGATGGTGGGCTATTGGACATTGAGCCCATAAATCAGTGGTTCAGTTTCTTGTCCAGACATGCCAAAGAAAGTGTCACTTTAATGATGAAACTGTCTTCACAACACAGCATGGGCTCTCTTGCTGTCCACCGTGCTGCCAACATTGCACAAAGTTTGTGTGCACTGTCACCCTACAAGAACATTCTCTGCATAGCCAGCCTTGTTATGGCCAAGCAGACATTAACTGGTATTCGGCTTTTAAGTCTGACGTCACACACGACTTCCGGTGTTATCCGCTGCTTGGCTACGGATCGTTCATTTAAGCGATTTCTACTGCTTCAAAGCATTGACTTGTTTCCTTGTTGAATTAACGTGTGATAAGTATATATATAGGCCCCCGATATTATATTTTATTGATTTCGTAGATTTCAGAGATTATGAGAACATTATTCACATTTCTTAAGGCAGCCGTTTTCCTGTTCTTGATCAATTTGTTCTGCAATCAGATTTTCAAATGTGTGGGCTGAGGCTACTACTGAAGGTGTGCTACATTCATAGACATATATGGTTACATTTGCTCAACCAAGTCAAAGTCGACAACAAATAAAATGTGTGTGTATGTGTGCGTCGGAAGAGGGGGCGTAAAAGCTGCGTTGAACATGCCAAGATATGCATCCCTGGCCGTTTAACACAATGCTTCATGTATGGAGTCCATGTTCATGTGAATAAACACTCTTAATTACAAATTCTCTATTGAAGGTATTTGACATTGTTTGATATCACTTGACATCGTTTGCTGTACTTTATATGTTGTGCATGTGTTATGTGTTCGGACTGCGTTTCAGTAAGATGGGGAACATAATGTGGAAGGCTATAGCAGCCCTAGCACATTTTTCGCTAGCATAATTAGTTTCCCCATATTGTTTTATCCAAAATTGTAATCATAATGTCTTGTAGCTAGGGATGTCCGATATTGACTTTTTGCCGATATCCGATATGCCGACATTGTCCAAACACTTAATCTCCGATTCCAATATCAACCAATATGTTATACTGATATATGCAGGTGTTTTTATCCCCCAGACTCATTTTAGGTCACATCACATATCTCCTGTTGTGGAATTACCTACTTTTATTGTGATGCCCCACTAGATGCATTCCACAAATTAACATTGTCTATAAAAAATTACACAACTTCAACTACAACTTCAGCCTACTGAAAACTGCTCATTTCTATGAGGTACAAACACCACTGTTTGGGTAAGGTGCAACCTAAAGAAAACAAAAGTGCACAGATATAGACAGACTCAGTCCTTAGCCCATTACTTGGGCTAATACAGTAATTGAAAATATAAACTGGGCTCAATCAGCCCTGCTAAACATGAGCAAAAACAAAATATGCAATATCAATGTGGTGTGCAATAAAAACAAGAAAGGTTCAGTCCAAACTTTCTAGAGTAGTAAACAAAGTTATCCTATTGTCAAAGTCCAGAGAATGATGCTGAAAGATTGATGGGCCATATGTAACTGTCCATAACTTGGCTACAGCAATCATTACAATGATAAACTGGGCTCATTCTGCCCTGTCTTTCATATGAGTATGAGGGTACGTCCACAAGGGAACGTTTTTAGGTGAAAACGAGAAAATACTTTATCGTTTTGGCCTTTCGTCCACACGGCAACGTCGTTTCGGGTGTCCTGAAACGATACTTTTTGAAAAGTCGCAGAGCGGAAAGATCTGGCAACGCCGCCTCTGCGTTGTTGTGGAGACAGGGAAACCGCTACTTTTTTGGAAACGATGACGTCATCGCCACGTCCACTATAGTAGACGATGGTATTATTCTACAGTTTTGGTGTGTCCGTTTACATCGTTACCTGTAATTGTGGCATATGTATTTCATCGTTTTCACGACGGTGTCGTTGCCGTGTGGACGCGAACATTTCGGAATCCGATGCGTGTGTGGACGCCTTTTTTTTGTTTTTCATCCTGCGAAAAAACCAGGAACTTTCCCGTGTGGACGTAGCCCGAGAGTTTGGGGTGCGGTTTGATGAGGTCATCAATCGCGCACAGGTAAATGTCTCAGGACCCCACGAGCACCAGCAGCAGCAGGCAGCAGCACAACCCAGGCATTATGTTATCGGTTTTCATTATCGGTGGAAAAACCGATAACGATACGAACCGATATTACAAAAATAGGCTAATATCGGCCGATATTATCGGACATACCTACTTGTAGCTACTTCAGCAAACGTATGTTAGGGCTTTAATTCAATTAAATGGCCTTGCATATTCCTGCAATTTCTGTAAATATGACCACAGACAAACCAAATAATATATAATTCTCTGTCATTAACTTGAATCTCTTGACTAATTTAGCGCCATGTCCCCTGAAAGCACCTCACTTTGTGACTATTAGGTAGCATTACGTAGCACTGCTTGTTCTCTCTTTGGAAAAGTCAGCCCTACTTTTCCCCTTCCCAAAATAGCCAGCTGTTCTTACGCCATTAATTCATTATTCCTGTTCCTCTCTCGGCTCGACCCTCAGGCTCCCAGGGGGAGATGACTAAGGAGGATGTCCCGGAGCCTGTGGAAGGACGGGACTCTGTCCTTGGCCGTTGTGCACGCCTGTCTGCCCATCTGCAGAACAGTGGTACGCAACAGGCCGTCATCCACCAGGTGGCCTCCGCACCCATGCCCAGTCTCCTTGACGCACACACACACAAACACACACTGAAACATGTACGTATATATGGAAACAAACACACACACACACACACACACACACACACACACACACACACACACACACACACAGAAACATGTACATATACTTGGAAACACACATACTATGCACCAGTGGCTGGTGGTTTTTAAAGTGAGGGAGGAAGGACTGCACGCTTGGTCGCCATTGGTCTGCTTATTCTGTTGGTGGCATAAGTATGTGAGATTCAAGTTGTTTCAGGGTGCTTTATGAACTACGGTACAAAATA
>JAOTIX010000111.1:2289183-2300188 GCA_027123715.1 Gaidropsarus macrophthalmus
GATGGTGGTCTTGTGACTGCATTGAATCCGGCCCCATCATCTCCTACCCATGTATTTCCAGCAGTTTTTCAGTCACCCGAAGCAAACCCTGATATTAACATTCTCTCTCTGTCTCCCCACCCCCCTTTCAGAACACAATCCCTGTGAAGAAGTACTTGAGTCTGCAGGATTTCTTTTGCCAATTAGTGTTTTGTAATATGTATGCTGGTTGACTCCGTGCGACCGTAGGGAGCATCTCTCAAATCTTCGCCCAACTCAACTCACGTGAAAGCTTTGAAATGGTTGGTTTTAAAATTAGATATTCAGGCTTTGTTGTCGAGACTGGCTGATTGGTCCTCAACATGTTTTGGTCGTGTCTAATGAAAATATGTCAATGGGGAAGTATCAATAAATATTTAGTTTATTGCTGCAATTCGTCTCAATCGGCAGACCGCAGGGAACGGTCAACAGCAGCGACTCAAATCTGTTACTGTCACCAGCTTTGATATATACCGGCCATTAAAATCTCCACCATGTTATCATCTTAGGACTCATTTTATACAGTAGTGGATCGCTTCACAAATCTGCTGTTGGCATCTGCTGTTGCGCTTTTGTTGCATCAACAGTATTGGTAAAAGCAGAATAATGGCGATGTGAAAACATGTAGCTTGCCAAGCTAATCTCTATTGATGTTGCCGCGATGTTATGCTAATCGAACTCGCATAGCAGATGCACATGATGGCATCCATAACACATACCCCCCCAATGTGTTGTTGTGTTTTGCCGACACACACACACACACACACACACACACATTCACACACCTTTATTAGTCTTAGACAGTTAAGCTAAATACTCTGTGCTGGTTTGGTCGTTGCTGCGGGGAGAATCAGACCTTAATGAATTCTTACGCCACACTGGGAGTAAAAAAAATACGGGTGGCGAATTGTGCTTGGTTAATCAAAACATTAACTCTCCTGTGCTCTCTGGT
Organism: Gaidropsarus macrophthalmus; assembly: GCA_027123715.1. Lineage (NCBI taxonomy): Eukaryota > Metazoa > Chordata > Actinopteri > Gadiformes > Gaidropsaridae > Gaidropsarus > Gaidropsarus macrophthalmus. The sequence continues at coordinate 2,290,154 of JAOTIX010000111.1, forward strand.
GCAGTCCCACACTCTGATAACTATCGTCCTTTTAATTATGTCTGTCTGCGGATGCTTTTCTAAACATGAACGCTCAACATGGTCGAGATGCTGATGGTGGTGGTGGAGTGGGGAGCTGCCCCTCGTACGATTATTCCTTACACACCGTTGAATGGAGACGCGACACTTGCTGGACTGACACTTGCATGCGATGGAAGTGGGCTCATGCGAATCACAGCAACCCTCTTCTCCGCTGTTCTAATCATGCAATTCGTTTGCATGGATTTGGAATGGCAAGAAAGTGTTTTATCAGGCCCTTACCTGTGTGTGTGTGTGTGTGTGTGTGTGTCCTTGTATCAGGTGGGCACGCTGCGGTTCTGCGGCAAAACAAAGTTCTCGAGTGGCCTGTGGGCCGGGATGGAGCTGGAGAAGGCCGAGGGGGACAACGACGGTTCCGTGATGGGGGTTGAGTACTTTACGTGTCACAACAAACACGGTACGTACACGGAGGCACCCCCCTCCCCCTCCCAGTGGCGCCCCAGAACATTTTAATAAGGGGCCCAGATGGCCCCGTGACAATGTTAGGGTGGCACACCAAGTTGGTTCTGCTCAGATTCAGGTCCAGTCTATGGCTGTGTATTGCATTCTCCTTGATTCTTTTTCATTAGAAAAGACAATATGCATCCAACACATCTACCTTAAGCTTGAGAAACACAAATGTTCCAAATTACTTTCAATACAGGGATGGCCAGCGGCCCTGTATTCCCCCTGAACAGCCCCTCTGTTCGCACGTTTTGACCCGCTTTAAAAGGCTGTTGTAGCACTAACTTTGTTTTACCTCCCATTTTCTCCTTTTAATTTTTGTAACTTCTTGTTTCAGGTATTTTCGCCCTCCTGTCTACGATCTGCAAGCACACCGAGCAACACGGGAACGTCCCCCCCAGGGCAGATTTATCCCTGATGTACCCGCGCCATCTGTCCCGCATCACCTTCAACGAAGATATAGGTATGAATCAAGAGGAGAGTCCATGCAGGCAGTGATATACTATATGATACTAAACAGTTGTGTTGAGGCACACATATTGTATGTGAAGGAACAATTCTGTTTTAAAAGTGTGGTATTCTTCTAATTGTTAAAAGGGACCGAAGGTTAAATGTTGTATAAGCGATTCTGCCATTTGTTTACGAATACCATTCGTTTTTGTGTACGATTTCGGAGCATAGGCTGCCTGTTTCAGCCTACAATCGCTGATGCAACCTTTAACTATATCTGGTTGTCAAGACTCTTAAGGTCCATAGGGGCCTGTTAGTGTGTCTCTTGTGAGACTATACATCCCTAGTGTATGAACTATCCCCTTATTTGGTCAGAGGCGTCCTTATCTGTACACATGGATAGGAGGATATAATTAACTATTGTTGAGAACCTCCTCCTCACTCAATCAGCTCGTCATAAACTTCCAAAACACTGTACAGCTGCTCAGTGTTTCAAAGGGTTCACTCCTGATGCGCTGGTCCGTCTTGATACACTGAAGTCAAGCTAGTTAGCCCTGAAAAAGTACTTTTGCAATCAGGGATGTGATTACCGGTATTCAGTCCCTGCTGACGCCATTATCTAATTGCGAAATAATTTGTGTGATGTTTGATTCAATTCTAGGAGAGCTGACCTAATTACTAAACACTTATAACTGGTCTAATTATATTATGCCTATTTCTTTCTAAATGCTTAATCCAAAAGCAGAAAAAAAGTCCACTGGACGTTACAGTCGAGTACAAACATGAACATGGATGAATTTATTAATTTTGTTATCATTGTAATTGCCAATTGATTTCACTGCTGAAAGGCAGACAGACATTGGTTACAAGAAGGGAATCCTCAAAACCACTTTTTTGTTTAAATAACTTGTTTATGGAGTAGTTACTATCTCTAAATTAGGGTCGTTTTGTTAAATGAAGCGACTTGTTTTCTGCCAGATAATTTCCTTTATGAATGGCTGTTGGATGATGAAGTTGCAATAGTGCCTGGTAAAATACTCTCCACACATTGAACTTTAGATGTGTCCTTTGAGTAATGTGTCAGTAGAGTGAAAAACGTAACTTGCGTAACAGAGCCAATAGCAGATACTGTTGTTAGGACTTTGTCTTAACAACAGTTTTTTCTGAGTTTTGGAAAAAACGTGTATTTGGGACAAAAGGTGTTTGTAAAGGAGTCAAGCACAACAGTAAATCAAACTTATTGCCTTGCGTCTAAAAGCCTGGCATATACTGTATTTACCGGTTCAGGCCTACAGACCTGGGATGTGTTTTGAGCAAGGGCAAATAAAGGTTTGTTTGGGGAGGTTATTTTCCTTTAGTTAGTGTTTATCTCATTCCACTGTCCCCCAAGCGCTGGATTCACGAGATCACGATACAATAATGTGTTATTAGATACCACACATCTCGGAAAATGCCAAAACAATGGTGCCCTCCTCCTGCAAGCATTGCCATTACCATTTAATGGCGACTGTAATTTCATTAAAATGACCAAATCCTTTCCCAAATGTCTTCGAGTGCATGTGAAATAACTCGCGACAAGCCTGCATAATTCTGTTTTTATTACAGACGTATCCGCTGAGCCAACTATCTTTCTCTTTTATGCACGAGTATTGTCTAACTTGCGAATGCGGGGTAGAAGGGGTCTGCTCTGTAGCCAAAAGAATTCCTTTGTATTAAAAACAAGCCACGCTCCGCCCTGTTGCTTTGGCCACTGGGACATAGCACTACAACGTCACCATAAGACTTTTCACCTTTGCCTGGAAGGGCTTTAGTACGCCCCATAGCAGGAGGGGAAGCAAGCAAGTAAACAAACCCTGCTGCATGCATCCTGCCTTCCATATTTTCTGGTGAAACGGTCTTGGAAAAGGTGAGCGATCCCGCTAGCACACTAGGTGATGTGTTCTTCGAAGTAGCCACAGGGACCGCTCAGCGACAGGCTCGAATGTGTTAGCCCAACAAGAGTGTAAGTCCGCCGAGCACAGGGCCAGAAAAGTCTTATCCGCCGGTACATTGTCGCTTTTTTGGTCGTTTCTTTGGATTGTGAGCATTAAGAAAAAACATTACACCGAATTACACTGGCCTTATGCCTCGACCACATCCGTTCCAAAATGTCTCCCTCGGCACTTTAAATGACTTTGTAAAGATGGACTTGAGGCTGTCTGGGACTCTAGCCACACTCGCCAGCACTAATAGAAATGGCAGCCCGCACTTCTTGATTCCCCCCTCCCACTATTCTCGGGGTAATTTACTGGAAATGACGGAACGAATAAAAGGTGTAATTGGGAAGTGGGTTCCCCATTCTTTCCATACTTCATTACCACTCACTTGCACATACTGTGGAGCGCCGTTTCCACCAGCCTCCGCCCCCAGACCCCCTAATTTAACCACTTTACACAATGGCATTTTAATGTGTACCGTAAAATGACAGCTCGTAGTTTTAACGGCAATAACAAGTTCTGCTGCACCATTGTTGCCAAATATTTTGGCGGTTTTACATGTCGATGGAACACAATTGCGTTGTAGGTTCTGGAGGCTTGTTTAAGTGGCCACAATCATCATTTGCCAAGTCCGACCATTCGTATAAAATCCTGGACTTACAGCGCAGAGTCACGGCTTCAACTGATGGCCTCATTTGCGTAAAGAAAAGTCGTCCTCAAGTCTTCATAACCCGCGTGAGGGAATGTCACTTCACGGTCAGATTTATCGAATCCAGGAGCCGTATAAATCTTCATGGAATCCTTGTGGAATCCAGAAGTGGGTTCTGAGCTGGCTCCAAAGTGTAAAATATATGGCTTCCCCCGCTGACAAGGCCATGCTTTCACAGTTCCTCGGGACACCCACATCAACAACTTTTTGACTGATTGCCCACTAGAAATACATTCCAACTCACCTGAGTTCATTCCAAGGGAACCTGTATTGCTGAGTCTTTATAGCCATTGCGCCCTGTAGTCTATTTAACTCTATTGTGGGGGCGTTATATTCAGTGCTTTTTTGAGACAGGGGTAGGGGGTGGGTGGGGGGTGGGCTATTGATCTGGACGTGACTTGAATAGTGGTCCTCACAGTGGCCTCTGGATTGCTGTGATTGATAGTCCAATTAAGTAGGGTTTAATAACTAGGGCAGAGACAGGCTGAACAGCTAGGCAGCCATTCATCACGGCAGGGGGGGGGGTTTGTGACTGTTTGGCGTGCATGTATGGAGGCACGCGTATAAACGCCACCCTATAACCTAGGAAGCGGTGCTAATTTATGACCAAGCACTTTCTGTGGGGGCCTTTTTGTCAAAGAGTTTCCCCCTCCCCTTGGGCCCCGGCTCTCTGGGGTCGGCGCTTTCTCTTTTTTCCCCCCCCTCTTCGTTTACATTCCGCCGGCATTGGCATCAGGGGCGCCTGAGCACCCCCGCCATGCATCAGCGGATCAGCAGGGAATTGTGGAAGCCCACGGTCCTGCCTAATCAGTATGGACAGACACGGCAGAGGGCCCGGCTGGCCCCTATTAGGAGGATGTCACCCGGAGCTCCGGCCTTGAGGGCCCGTGTGTCTAAGTTGCCAAGTTGCTTTTTATTTCGTCACACATACACAAGGTACGGTGAGATTTGACCTCTGCATTTGACCTGTCACCTGCACAACACAACATACACACTGTGCAGGGAGCAGTGGGCAGCAGCGCTGAGGGGGTTAGGTGCCTTGCTCAAGGGCACTTCAGTCATGGATGTTGAGAGGGGTGGGGAGCACTGTTCAGTCACCCTCCCCACCCACATTTTTTCTCCCTCTGGTCCCGGGTACCGAACCCGCAACCTGCCGGGCACAAGCCCTGCTCCCTAGCCATTAGTCCACGTAAAGGCCCCCCCGGCCCCAGAAAGCCACTGTCCTGAGCAGCCTCCGTTCTGCAGCACAGTCACATTGAGTCAACACCAGGTGTTTGGAAGGGATGGAAAGGGGCAGGAGGTCCTGGGAAGTAACAGGTCACGACTTTTCGAGACTGATACGATACTGTTGTGATCCATCAGGACCAAAACCTCTGGCCATATGAACAGTTTCTTCCTGTCGGCAGTTGGGATCCTTAACAGGTCCAGTACTTCTATTTTTTACTTTTACTTTATTTTATTCTATTTTAAAAAGTATTGTTGCGCTCCTCTGTGGCACTGTCACTTTACATTTCACTGTATACTTGTATGCATGTGACAAATGAAGAATCTTGAATCTTGAATCCCGGGGCTGCCACTTGCACTCATACCCATGTCTAAATGTATGCACATTACCCTCCCCCCAAGTCAAATTCCTCGTTGGTGTAAAACCCTTCTTTGCAATAAATCTTTTTCTGATTCTGAACAAGGGAAGTTTGGATATCAGGTTAGTTATTTTGTCTGATCGGGCAGGAGGATGCTTGATATGCCGGAGCATATCAAGCATCCACATTATGAATCACATTATGAATCGATATTCGTAATATTAAACGTATTTTAATAGTTATTAGATGAATTCTCTTTTTGAGATATTGTGCTGATCCAAGTTGAAACAAATCATGCTGTGACACCTGCTGTGTAATCTGCGGCCATGAAGTGCATGCAGACAGATTACATGTTCCATCTTCTCACTTGAGCTGTTGGAAATAATAATTCACTATAATAAATCACTTTTCATTGCAACTCAATTCGTTAAATCTATGTTGTCTTAAGTAACATGATACAGTAAGTGATGGGGCCTTGGTGCGGATTAAGAAGCTTGATTGGTTCCTCTCAAAGGATTTGGTATTCATTACCAGTCATTATGTTGCCATTTTAGTCCTTGTCTTTGGAGTCACCCTTCAATGGAACCAGAGTTCTTTTGTGGCACCAAGCGGTCCTTTGAGGATGTAAAGAGGGCTTTTCACCGCTATGTTCCAGTGGAATAGCCTTTGCCAAATCAAGACAAAACTGTTATTTCTTTCTCACTTTCCAATCAGCAATGTCATGCTGCCCTCTGCAAACCTTCTTCCATCTCATATTCTTGGCATTTTGTTTGGCCTTTTTGGTTTTATGTTCCATCCATGCCTCGTATACTCTACTCTCAATTATTTAATCCATCATATCTTTATAATGGCTTTTCCTGTTTTTTTCCTGCCGTCTTAATTTCTATACATCTTGTTCTCTCACAAATGTTATGAATACATGTTGATCTCTTAATATCAATCATGAATTAATCACCCCGTTTTGCAATGGTCATTATTCGAACAACTACGATTTGGTTACATTGAAAGGTCACTATTAATTTCATTATCCCTTCAGATTAATGCCATTCGGCCCCTGAATAGTTGTAATTTTTCTCTTTCTCTCTTCTCATTTTCCTTTGTTTGGGGCTCAAAAGACTTGTCGTCATGTGTCAAAAAATCCCCAGATAAAGTGAAAGTTGCATCCGATCATCAGGGCACTGAAGGAGAACACTCAGGAAAAGGCTGTCCAGTGTTCCTTAATACCTCAACCTCACCATCAGTACCTACATGTTTATATTCCATTGTGAGTTGGAATGGAAGTATCTCCTAATGGCAGACCACAGTGTTGACTTGGTCTCCGACCTTTTTCCACCCAGATATCCTGGATAAGGTCAAAGCCAATTAAGATAGTTTTCTCAAAAACATTGTCCGAACAAATTGAGCTCGCTTCATATCAAGCTACAGCGCATCTGTAGAAGGATGTCATGGACCGTCACGTCTGCTAACAGACTGTGCTGACATTGTCTCATGTGAGAGACAACAATTTCTAAAATGCCCCAAAAGCACTTTTTTTGTGGAACTAAACTATCTGCTGTCGGTACTTTCATTCACAGGTGAACATTTCAGAAACCAAGTGTTAATACAGACAGACTGCGGGCTGTATAACCACTTCACTGTGACTTGATTCCAATTGGTCTTGTACCCTGTCACAGATGGGGTACAATATATGTATGTATATATATAAACCCTCACCCTTATAATGCATGGCATGATATGGGCCTTCTGCCTTTGGTGCTCTCCTGTGTGTACTTGCTTTTCTGAAGTAAGAACAAGAGCAGCAAAAACAATCCTCTGCGGGGCTCCATTTTGTCCATCTGCTGCATCCCGACCAGGCATTTGCATTGTTGTACAAACACCACATATGCTGTTGCTCAATGCTAAACAGAAGCACAGCATGCCCCGAAGTTTGTGTAGTTTCAACACTGTGAATAAAGGCCTGCAGTCCCTCAAAATGCTACCATAGTTGTATAACACATTGCTTTGGGAATTGGTGTGCAAAAGTGTTTTAGGATAATTTAATCGTCGATCAAGCAGTCCTACTATGTTGGAGCAGAGCTTCTAGGGCCAGACGGTGTAGAGATGGGCCAGAAAAACAACTGCAAGTGGCAGTGTTGCACCTTGTCTCTTTACGTTTCATTGCGGATTTATTTCACGACAGAACATTCATTAGTATGAGTGGATGAAGATTTCACAAGGCAGGGTTTGCGTTGTTACAGATCTACGCCTCCAGCAACCTTATTGGTCGAAACACTAGTTGTGCGAAAGAAAGTGAAATGTTCCGTTCATCCGGATTTCAGCTCATCTGCCACCAGACTTAAGATATAAGACTAAAGTCTGATTTGTGAGACTTGCAGTAAACCAAAGGCCACGAAGCAAAAAGATGGTGGCCAGACACTTCATTTGTATACGGGTCAACAAATGAGGGAATGTAGAAACGGGTACATATTTTAAGTGTTTAAACGTGTTCCATAATTGATAATGAATGTGTATAGATATATGATTTGTGTGGTTTTGTAATTCTCAAGGCATTTATTTAGTGAATGTAGTTTTGTGCTTGCTGGGTGCTTCAGTCCTCGGATATAAAAGAAGAGTTCCCCAAGCAGTGCGGTAAAGCTTGAGGTAAATCCCTGAAGATTCGTTGGGATTCAATAGATGTACATTTTCCAGCTATAGGAGAATAGCTGTATATAGGTGTATATCTGCCGTCTGTCAAATATTGCAAAAATCCCTTGTAACATCTTGGTTATAATGTGTCAAATGTTTCATAATCCTATCCTATATGTTTAGGTTGGTGGGCCTTGAATTTGTTTTTTTGGTATCATGAAAAACATTGGGAAAACCGTATTATGAAACAAGCCATTGCAACCAAAAACTGGAAAAGAACTGTATGCTTCTCGCCCGTTTCCTTAGGTGTCCAGACCCTGATGCTGTTGGCTTGCAACGCGGTGTCTGGGGACACCGATATGCACTTCGGAGACCGGGTCCTGGTGGGCAAGAATGCGGGCGTTGTGCTGTTCCGTGGCCCGACCAGCTTTGGACAAGGTCAGAGCACATGGGTTCACCTGGTACAGGATACCAAGGCTGCATTTACACTGTCACATGATTAAAAATTAGTTTTTCTTACCATGGCAACTCTTTTGGTATATGGACTGTATTTATATAGCGCTTTTATTCAAAGCACTTTACAATGTGTACCTCACATTCACCCATTCATACACACATTCACACACCCGGCAGCGTGTCAAACCATGCAAGGCGACAGCCAGCATATGAGGAATAGGTCGGGGTTGGGTGTCTTGTTCAGGGACACCTCAACACTCAGCTAGGAGGAGCCGTTGGTGGTTGCCGAACAACCGCTCTACCCCCTGAGTTACCGCTCCTCCATAAAGTTTTCCAATTTAAATTATGAAAACTTTGGTTTTATAAGATGACGAGGAAAAGTTTAGGTGAAACCAGCACACTATGAACTTCATATTTTTTTTGTCTATGAAAGATTATTACAATTTGATCTATATGCTTGCAATGGAAGTTGTGGCTTAAAGGTTTGACTAATAGGGCTTTAACTTCGAGATAAAGCCAAAAAAGACCTTGGACCTTTTATTTTAATATTTAATCTTGCATTAATAAAATATAACTGTCATCTCTGGAGTTTTGCTCTGGTCGTCGGTAATGAATATAATTGGGATTGGGTCGATTTTCGTGTCCTTAAAGCACACTGCTCTTTAGCAAGGGCAAAGTCATCCACATGCTGTTGAACACTATGTTTCCAGAGTTAATGGTGATGAGCCTGGCTGAGGTAGCTTATTTAATAGCTTAGGCTTCAAATATGGACTGAACTCAAGGAGGACTTTAGTTATACTGCGTTGGATGTTTCATGAAGAGGAACTGATTATTGGTAGAAAATTATTCAGTTGTATTGTTAAAAATGTTGACTTCTAAAAACAATTATATTGTTATTATATCAAGGTATAGGTATCTGTTTTGAAACAGATAATCTGTGATCAAATGCTGTTTCTCAACAGCCATTTGAGTCACAGGTAGCTTTTGTTAAGAGAGACATTTTCGTGTTCTGACTTTAAAAGGAGAAAATTGCCATGAACATGGAGATTCAAGGCTGTACCTTTCACTTTGTCCTATTGAACACAGTTGAACTTCACGTTAACTACTAGTTAATGGGTTTCTCCTTTAATCAGGCAGACCATGATGAAAAGACTTGGGATATAGATTACAACGACGATGACACAAGGGGGTTGATTAGATTGAGTACTGAGCTCAATTGTTATGCATTCAAAAGCGGATGATCAGTTCAAGACCCCCAATGAACTTCACCCAGGGGATATCACACCTTATGCACGCCCAGAATAGTGATCGTTATATCAAAGGGTGTTGGAAAAAAACATCCATGTAGCCATGTATTTTCTATGATACTACGTTAAAGTTCACTGAATACCTGCCCTCACCCCTCCCTTTGCAACGCCTCAGTGGCCTGCACTTGCCTGTATGGTGTAAGGTGCCAGAAGGTACTGTGTATCCGTTTGGCAAAAAAACAACATTAATTTTAATTGCACCAAGGTCATTTTTTTACGGCTGCAGCCTAAATGTTATGTTATGTTATGTTATGTTATGTTTTATGTAGTCACCGTATTACATGTTGTAAGATTGGTGGAGCTAAGACACCAGATAAGACACCACCACTGGGGGCAGCCGTGGCCTAATGGTCTGGGAGCCGGGCTTGTGCTTGGTGGGTCGCAGGTTCGATTCCCGGGACCAGAGG
>JAOTIX010000111.1:2399813-2417784 GCA_027123715.1 Gaidropsarus macrophthalmus
GTCTCGACTTGGTCTTGGTCTCGACTGGTCAGTCTTGGTCTTGGTCTCGGTCTCGGTCTCGGTCTCGATACCCTCCGGTCTTGGTAATGTCTTGGTCTCGGACTAAGCGGTCTTGACTACATCACTAGCATTAGTGCAACAGACTCATATCACACATTCAGGATCTCATTGCCGATGAAGTCGACGGTCTTCTGAACCTGGGGCACCCATTGTCGGAGGATGGCAAAAAGCTTGGGTACGGTCGTGTTGGGGTCCAGCAGAACCTCTCTGCACTGTTGGTTGCTGGGGTCGAAGAAGGACAATTCGCAGTCGCTGGGCATGGGTGCGGAGGCCAGCTGGTGGATGACGGCCTGCTGCGTACCGCTGTTCTGTAGATGGGCAGACAGGCGTGCACGACGGCCAAGGACAAAGTCCCGTCCTTCCACAGGCTCGGGGACATCCACCTTAGTCATCTCCCCCTGGGGGCTGTTGTTCTCTCTGTTAAGTCTCACCCTGGTTCATCTCCACATGTCTCCGAAGTCCAGATATGACTAAAACCAATCCTGCAAGGGCCCGAAACGAGGAACCTGCTGGCCACAGACAGAGGGTGGACTCCTCCAAATTGTATACCCCACACAAGAGAAGACTTTCTCTGTTTGGACACGGATGATCTGCTGGCTGCCAGGTTTAGTGGCTGTTCTTTCTACGGATCTGGTGAGATCTTTTTGTATGTGTTGCGTGGTATACCACAATGACAGTGCTCAACCTCTTTTTTTTTTTTCCTTTTTGTTGTGGATTATATTTTTGTTATGATTTTTTGATTGCTGCAAACGCAGGGTGGTCTTCCATACTGTTTCAAACTATAGCGCCAGGATTTTTTAGCAGCCAAACTTTTAAGCAAGTAAAACTTTTGAGACAGTCTAAATTACAATAAAAAAAGAAAAAAAAGAAAAAAATCAATGACCTCTTATGGGTTATTTGTCCCATAGTTTGCTGGTAAGCCATGAAACCCTGTATCTAAGACCCTCATTCATTTTTCAAAGTGCTCAGTGGGCTCATTTCATATAGCTTTGCACTGGGAGTATTTGACTCACAGACAGATTCAACAGTGCCTCATCCTCAGGCGCTGACCCTTACAGACGTGCTCTGGTGTTGGATAAGGCTCTGCTGTTGGAAAAGGCTGAACATTCATATCATCTTGTTATTGTCTGAATGTTTGGTCGAGATTAGTGCGGCGGGCCTGTATTTTGTCTTCCTCAGACACGCTGTCAAACGTCCTCGATCATCAAGCCAACATGGATAAAGTGCTTCACCTCACAATGCCTTTGAATAGAAATCTTAGCATTCCTGCCAACAATATAGATGTAACAGTTTGTTTACAGTTTAAAGTTTGGGTCCGCGCGCGTCCTCTTGTTGGAGACGTGCGCATGAATAAACAGTCTGTGCGTGTCCTTACTTTCTGTTCTTCTCACCATTAAACAAGTCTGTTAATGCACCACTGATTAATTGCTCACTCCAACCAAAAGAGAGACTTTTTTAACTCGCCGTGGCTGCAGCTAAAAATACTGGCGCCACACATTCAAAAACACATCCCCACTTGCTGTCACTCTCCTACGAGGCTGCCCCATACACCCAGCGCACCCTTCTAAATAAGCTTGTGTGCACGGTGATGGGAGTCTCGGACGGCCAAGGCCTTAAAGAGACACCCCACACTCTTACCAAAAACACAGTGCATACATAATTACACAGATGTACATATGAATGACATTCATCATATATAAACATTACATGCACTCCATGTATGATTGTGCTTGTGTATGGGTACTCTGTCAAAGTTTTGACGGGACACTTAATTAGTGTGACGGTGTCATAAGAGCGCAAGAAGTTTCGGCAGCATGGTAAGCAATAGTTTTAACTAATTGGAAGAGGAGAGTATAAAAACATCGTCCAAATTGGTAAGATATTTCTGGGTGCATCAGCATCTTATCCATCATTTATCCAGTATTATTTATATAGTAGTCTACTATCGTGTTAACTGTAACCCACCCTCTGAAGCCTTTCGCGACACATAACGTTTTTTATTACGGACTCATTTTAATAACCTGACGTGTTCTTCATTCTCTGTTCATTCTAAAAATGTAATTTTTGAGTCATTAAAACTTAATACAAAGTGGTTTTGAGCAATTTTAAATCGCTGAGCTGCAGCGTTCGTGCGCTCCTCCTTCTACTGACAGCCAGGGCGTCATTTCCTCCTGCGGGGACGATAACATAGGCTATCGCTCCTTGGAGGAGAAGGAGGAGGAAGGAGTGAACAGTCAACAGACAAAAGTGAATGAACTATTTGCATTTATTTAGCCTATTAAACAGGTGGATATAATTCGGCTATGGCTGCCAGCATCCGATCAAATGCAAAATTCCCATTTGTCGCCGCATAAATTCCACAAGGTAGCTGTAAAGGTGATGGCGAGCTGTCCCTCTGTGGACCTTGTTGCGCCACTTCGCTGTCCCCCACAGTCGCGCAACATTCTGCGTATGAGCCCATGTCTATGTATGAGCCCGTCTCGGGGTCCACACATTTAAACGAATGGTTCACTGATAGGTGTTGGTACCCTGCCTCTTCCAACTGAACCGTGGAGTACCATCGCCAGCAGTCGGAATAGATAGTGGAAGACATATAATTTCATTTCATGGCTGTTCTTGCACATCTTTTGACTTGGAATAATTCCTGCTCCTTGAAGGAAGCGAAGGACATCCTCCTCAGTCTTTGGCAAATCCCAAATTTTCATTCACGCAGTTTCAGATTTTCTGTTTTCATTACACATGCGATGTGAATTACTCACAGCTGCAAGAGACTCACCTGGGCTAATTTAAACTATGCAGGTGGTGGGCACAGCCAACACTTTCAAATGTCATTCTCTGGAGAGAATGGAGAGAATTACTTCATTCTCTCCAGAGAATGAAGAACACATCAGGTTCATTAAAAAGTATTTTTATGTGTCCCGAAAGGCTTCAGAGGGTGGGTTACAGTTAACACGATAGTACCAGAAAGGATATCATGTCTAGGTCGTTTCACTCTCTCACGGTGAATAGCACAGATAATTTGGGCTTCTATGTCAATCGGACCTTCCTCAAAAGGAAACGCCATTGTGTGACAAGTCTCAAAACAGCGGCCTAGCTGAACGTGCACTGAAATACCCAAACATAACCTGAAACAAACAAAACCTACCCCCTACCAGGTTAAGTTCAGAGCCTATGTTACCATAGTTACTTACATAGTCTGATCATTTTGGAACTGAAATCCCAGGTTTACCGCTAACTCTGGGTTAACATAGCCAGTTAAGCCAGTAAACCTGTTTTCTGGAATACCCCCCTAGTGAGATTGTGTGGCGGTACAAATCCATTCTCAAAACATTACCAAGGGCGAAGACTATGACCAGGGCCTTCCTCAAGCATGGCATTGACAGGAATACTGTAGTCTCTACTTCACCTATTTCAGAGCTAGCTATTGCAGCTCCCAACGCACATCAGGGGCTACTCTCCAACAGGCCCAGTGGAGAAACAGTACTGGCCTTTGATAAGCGTTGTGAGGCTTCAATTCAAGGAGATATACCGGTGAAAGACAAATAGAAACTATGAAAGCTGGAGGTACACTGCTCCCCATTAGGAGAGGCAAGCCTGTTTGAGAGTCTATTAGCTGGTAAAAAAAAGCAACATATAGTTTTGTTGTATAGCCTTAGGGCTCTTTAGTCTCTCTTAGATAAGTGTGGTTCCAAGCACATTAATGGCCATGGTGACCATTGTGAAGACCGTTTGAAGCACTGTTTGTACTATTGTGAAAATAAAGATGTTTCTATGATTTCTGCTCTCTTAATGTGGTGTTTGCTCATGTGTTAATAGGAAAGTATAAATGACTAAATTAGTCATTTTTGGTGATGTGTATTACACTTTTACAGTAAGGCTACTATTGTGCAATAATAGATGCTGACAACTCATTAATAAATGGTGATTTGTTTTTGTAACTCATTAGTAAGTGACATACCAAGAATTATGCCTAGCTGATGGAGAGGACAAAGTAAGCTAAGTAGCTGAAGCCTTGTGGTGTAGATTAATGTAGGCTCACTATTTGGCCAGTCTAAATTGCCCTTTTTATCTAATGGCTTACTAATGAGTTATGAAGTGTTCACAAGCTAATTAATAACTCATTTACGAACTATTCATACATCCTTTATAAGGGAACCTTAGTGAGAGCTTGCCAATTATTGAGCCAACATTGCTGTATGAAAACAATGTTGTAACGCAACTTTGTTAATGATTAACAAAGTATTTACAACCTAATTATAACCCCTTATAAATCCTTTATAAGGAGAGCCTTATTGTAAAGTGGTACCAAGATGTCTATGGATGCTATTGGGTAGGGCGATGGTCTGTTTCGTACTGGGCAGAGATATGTTTGCATTGGAATGGGCCAGTCCTTATCTCCAGAGCAAATAAAATATGAGCTTGTGAGATTCCAAAGGATAGATGAATGTTTCAACGAGGTTAGAATTCATAAATGTCACAACTAAATAGAATTGCGATTTATGTTAATAACATTTAAATGATATTATCTCTAGTATTAGATATGATATAGAAATACAGTAGATTCCCTATATATGTCCACACAAAATGATGGATGTGTGTGAATGTTTTGTAATAATTTTTGTTTCATATTGACTATATATTGAAATAGATGAATAAAGTGTTCTTTATTTATTTTTTTAGAGTGCACCTTATAAAAAAATATATCAATATCACCTCCCTGGCACACACAATAAAAAAAGGTCACCAAAAGGTGATCAAAAATGCAACATTCTGTGGTCTTATGTCACCACGCCGCTCAGTCCTTGAAACCTTTCCCAGCATGAGTGAATTAGTGGACAAATTAAAAGCTGCTTTTGCACAGCTGGTCTCCCCGATCGGAAAGGATGTCACGCAGAATATGCAAAGAACGCCGTGGAGTGTGTGGTTAGTCTCTACACATACGCCTTGGGCATATGACATACAAAATTAAGGTTTTAGCATTTATACCATTAAGTTAAACCGGAGTGTAGTACATCAGCATTCGTTTTAATTTTAAGAGCTAAGAATAGAATCCCTAGAAGACGTATCCACACACCCTTCGATCAGGAAGTGTGGGTGGCTTTTCAACATCACACCCAGGGGAGTTTTATCTGGGCTTGGGGTTGAAACCCACCACACAAAGTGTAAATGCGTAATTGATGGTGAGCTAGACTAATAGGGGTTAGCGGGGACGGGCGGCTGGAGGTTGGTGGGTTAAGGTAAGCTTCCATTGATTTCGACTGTCACATAGCGTGGCGCGCAACAGGCGTGGGGGCAACTATCAAGAAAGAGCGCAAGATACAATCAAAGCCCCCTGACAAGAGGCTGGGCTGGATAACAGCCTCTTCCCCAAAGTTTAATGGGATGCATTTAAATGCCATCTGTTGGGAGTGGAATCTATTTTTGCCGGCGTTTGGGCTAAAATGATTGAGGAGAATGAGCAAAGGATAGGGTCAGCCCAGGATAGAGATGAATGATATCACTCCTGGGACATCGGTTTGCTGTTTCTAAAGTGTTTTTCTTTATTTTTTTGCTGGCAAAACACAAGTCATTTTCTTTCGCAAAGTGATTTTAAGGGGGGGATTTACTATCCAAATTATTATCATTTTGATCTGTATAACCTTTCTCCACATCTCCCCAGTACCAATTCATTACAATTATGCCTCAAAGATAATAATGTGATTTAGAGTTCCTGATTACGGCAGCCTGTGGACACAAGCATAAAAAGAGTTGGACTAATGAGATCTTACTGAGGGCCAAAATTAAAAGCACTATTTTCATATGTGCCACATTCAGCAGAATGAGTTTTCGTGTAATATTGTGCAAAAATTAAATACTGAAATAGTGCTCTGAGACACGATTAAATAAACGTAGTTTTCGTGACCAGAGAGCACGAAATCACGTGATACCGGGTTGCATATACACAAACATCAGCAGAGCAACACATACAAGGATACCACATTGTCACTGCATCACTGCAGTGTAAAATAAAAGTAAAAATGTATAGAGTACATATAGAAACGTAAAGAAGCCCTCAGGGCAAAGACACTGAACAAGCCCACATCGTCTATTAAAACTGTCTCAAATGTGACAAAGTATGTCAAGTTGTAAGCCATCACTCTGGCCTTTTCTCTCTGGAATCCAAATGGCAGCAGGCAGCCCTGTCACGGTCCTCACATTTTTATACCTCTCTGGGTGTGATTTGAGAGCTCTGTGAGTCACACTGGTGAAGGGAATATATCATGTCCGTATATAATGTCAGACACAAGGTTCCAGAATTCTCAACCCATTTCAAAAAATCATAAAAAAGGGCAAACCAACGTGTTCTCTTTCTTGTGTCAGTGTATAAAATACAGAGGCATGGATGTGGATGTGGACATAGGTGTGCGCTTGTGAAACTCATGTCCACCTGATTTATGCCTCACATGCATATTTATCCGCGGATCCGTGGATGTGCCTGCATGACATATTGCTCCTGTTCAAATTAGAAAAACAAGATTTCAGAAAGCTCAAATGTCAACAAATGAATAAAAAAAAAATTATAATTTCTAACCTAAGACAATTGCTGAGGGTCAAACTCAATAACAACCTTCAATTCAAAGGTGCCTATGTAGGCTAGATTGGATGTTAATGTTATGAAAAGAGTTTTGGACAACAAAGAGTCAAATGGCTACTGCCAGGCTAATGACAAAGGATCACATTAGCAAGAGAGGAGAGATGAGCATGACGTACGCCCATAGCCTTCTTCCTGGGCTTCTCTTCCTCCAGTCATGCGGATGTGCTAATGTGCTAATGTGTTTTTATGCTAATGCTTTCAAGAAGTTTGAAGAGCAACTTCATGACTTGTGAGGCAAAATGTTATCTTTGGCATCGCCTCTTGTGTCTACTCTTATAACTACATTCCAGGGATGGCACGCTTTCATGGTCAATGTCGATGTGATTTCGTTTCAAGGAAGAAAATATTATTGTATCATGTATTATAAGTATACAGGAGTAAGTGTATGAAGAATTCTCAAAGGAGGCTCTCAAATATAACACTATTTTCTCAATAATCCATTAGCAAGAGTACATAATGTCATACTTTTAGTTTTAGTCCGAAAAAAGTTGTTCAATAATACCTTTCAGTGGAGTTCAACAAATTAACAAGGTCAATGCTAATTTAACAAAGTAAAACTGAAACGGAAAAGTGGGATGTCATCACAGTGTCACATAGTTCTGAGTTTGAATCGTTTGCTTAGCGAGTTCAGCCTATGGGTCCTACTAGTGTGATGCATACCTTGCCTTACACATCTTCTATGACATACTCTTCCACGGCACAGTATTCATCTTTGCTCCTTGGCACAATAAAGACCTTCTGGGATTGCGTTAACTTGCGGCCTGGAGGGCCCCGCCAGACGAGCAGACGAGTGTTGCCATCTGGACATCTTCCAAAGCCGGGGATAAGAGCACAACGTGTACCAGACCTACGTCGTCTCTCAACGCAGCATGATTTTATTCTTCAGGTCGACTACAGCTGACCCCATGAATAAATCCAGTTCTTTCTTTTTTTCCCACCAGGTGATGAAGCTACACACTTTGAAGTAGTGTCTACTCCCTGGCTATTTGTGTTTTACTGTTGCCCAAATGCTGTTATAGAGAGCTGTGCACATACAACGAAACGCCATGGCTGGACGATCTAGGAACAAATAGAACAAAACTCAATGGCCAGAAAGAATACCAAGAAAAACAACAAAAACTGCTAGACGGACTAGAAACAAATGCAGCAATTCTCAATGGCTGGACAAAAAAGAGGAACAAATACACCAGGACATTAGCTGCTAGGCGGACTAGAAACTAGAACAACAAAACACCACAGCCAGACAGACTTATTCAGCAGACACTTTTATCCAAAGCAAATTTAAGCGAATTCAGATGATGGTTTTTAATGAGCAATTATGGCGGTAACGGCCCCATATATCCCTTATGAACAGACTTGCCTAATGATCAGCCACAGGCAAACTACTTTGCTGGGACATTGATAGTACAGGCAGTTTGACGTTTAGGATAAAATTAAAAGAGGGACACAACCATTTTTCCAAACTGAAAAATGGTTCAGTTTGGAAAACCATTGTGGTTGGGATTTGGCATCATGCTCAAGGCACCCACTGTAGAGATTGTAGGCTGTGGAAATTGAGCATTGAACCCAGTACCCAAATAAATCAATGAAATTCCTTCAGTTTTCTCTTCGGAACGAGGTTTTGAACGATTCTGTATTTGAGTTGGCAGCGCCCATTCACTGGTTGTCTGTGTAGCAGAGGAGTCAAGCCCCCCTTCGCTACAGCCATCAGCTCGCTAGCGTGGCGCAGTTTCAACGCTAACAACGTTGTTACTGTATGTGGCACATCTGGGACTGACACACAGGAAAAACTAAAAGTAGCGCTGAGATGTACATTTTATCTACAGGCTGGAGAGCCTGAGGAGCAGAAACAGCTGTGTGCTTTCTCTTTTTTCCTTTTTTAATGCTGCAGAATTTCCCTTCTATGCAGTATCCACATCAATTTGGAGAGACAAAAAAAGATGTAATGTTTTTTTGGATGCCACTAAGCAAGCGGGGGGCAGCGATTTGTCTTGTTTTTTTAATGTCCGCCTATTATCTTCAGTGTTCAGAGAACTCCCTGTCAGGGTTTACATAAAACCCGGGCAGTGGCAATTAAACATGGCTGCTCTTTGAACAAGCCATCGATTACCAGCAGCAACATCTCCCCACAACAGGCCCGACGTCGGACCTGCAGTCAGCCTCCTCTCATAATTATCCCGTTTTCTCTGCCACTTTGTGCCAATTCATTAGCTGACCGATAATGGATGTTGTCACAGTGGGTCCGGAACCGGGAATGAGATCTGATAATGAGATATCCGTGGCGATGTGTCAAAACGCAGCGCCCTGGTTGGTTTGATTCTTTATGCTACTCTTTGTGTACATTTTGCATATGTACGTTACAGTATATTGGGAAATGTGATCGATGCGAACGACCTAACATCTCCAGCCTCGTATCCTCAGCCTCTGCTCTGTGGCCTCCCTCACGTTTTTAACCCTGACAAGATTTCATCTCAATTTCCCTGTTTCTTTTCTTTTTTTCCTTTCCTCCTTGCCCCTTGCCTTCACGCTGCTAGCCTGAATTATTCAGCACTCCCTGGTGTTGCCAATCGCATTTTACTTCTAATGATATCTGGTTGACAGATAGATCACTGTAATTGTGTGGATGGGGAAATGAGAAGGAATGGGCCAAGGCGGACTAGGCCTGCTCTGCTTAACATGGATCCCGTCTCAGTGAACCGTGACCTGCCTTATAGGAGGGGGGGGGGATACAGCCAGGTTAACCCCCTGGGCAACGTCGTTACTGCTCCATCGCCACATTATCTACAGTAATACAGTATATTACAACACGCTGTATTACTAGAACCACTTTCATGGATACTTTGTTTTAGGGGGTTTTTTTGAGCAATTTGAAGTACTTCACTGCAGCTCACACCACTTTTATTATTTTGTTAGAGAACGGTTTCATCTTCAGTAGAATACAGTTTTTACTGACTATAATTTCTTGCTGAGCTAAGGCTATTAAAGATCAGCAAATTACTCATGACCTCACCCTGCATTGGACTTCATAAAAACATAAAATTAATGAATAAAATAAATACCTCCCTTCCAGTAACACTGCAGTGGAGGCGTACATTTTTACCAGGGAGGAGCTAAATAAAAGTACAGACTTAAAAAAGAAGGATTGGGGAATTGGAGGATGAAAGACATATGAGAGGGATCACATGGCTGCTTGCACTTTTTAATTATGGCCTCCCGAAAATTAAATTACTCTGCAACATCATGCTTTAGCCCAGCCAAAGGAAATTGCTCCGACCAAGTGACAGCCCTCGTTTGATTAACCCCCTCTCTCCGCTTTGCATGCTCGAGACAAAGGAGCTGTTGTCATTTCAGGGTCGGAATCCGACAGCAAGTTTGGTGGACTGTCAGTCACCGAGTGAGGTTCACTATGGAGCGATAGATGAGCGAGCTCCTTAATGCATCAATCTTAAAAACAAACAACTGTCTGTTACAGGCTCTTGTGATAAGCCAGTTGCTTCTGTTGTGTGGAGAAAAAAAAGAAAGAAAGGAAGATGAATAGAACATGTGTTTTGGGTGGTTTGTATTGATACTGTTGGCTTAAGGGTGAGGCACGCACCAGACACTCCATCATAGACTTTTTCAGGCAAGGCTAAGTGATTCCTTCGTCGCTATGTGTACACCAATAATGCAGCCGGTACAGAGCAATTACAGGGCAAACAAGTAATTGTCATTTGTTGAACATCATTTTTGGTTAAATCTGTCCGCTATTTACCGGGTGACATCGGATCAAAACAGATACTGTAGAACACTTTCACGTATTTGGCAATAACTCATTAACTAAACACGCAGGTAACATTTTGTGAATAACAAGGAGATGGCAATTAAGTTCAATGTCAATGACAGCATATTGTCCCTGTACCTTGTTTTTGCCATAACTATGTAGCTGTGTATATATATATCATCATGAGACCCTGCAGCAACAAAACGGCAAACAAAATAAACACTAGCTTCTAAATATAAGTGTTTAAAGATTAAGTAGGCAGAGAGGTGCAGACTGCATAAATCTCTGCAACACTTCAGAATGTTTTTTTGTTGGCTGACAATGATATTCTCACCTTCGGAAATTGAAAAGGAATACGAAATCAATATTTATTTTTAAACTTGTCTTTGGGTTATGTGTTTGTTCATGTGCGTGTGTATTTCATGTCTGAATGGGAATCACGCGCACAATAAATGTGTTTTTCCGAGGCTAAATAGAAAAAAGGTAAACGCTGAATATCAAAACATATTTCACACAAATGCATTTGTTTGACAAAGGGAACGGTTTAACAACATACTCCTCACGGGAGGTTTAGTTGAGTTTATTATGCTATCCTTTCAGTCCTATGTGCCATTTTAGTTCAACTCAGCTTGAACTACACCTCTCAAAATAACTTCCAACACCAAAACCCAAGAAAAACAATAACCGGAGCTTCCCAGATAAAATACTCTGAACAAATATGTTCCTTATACAACAAAGATGAGACATTCTCTTTTCACTTTAATTACTTTTTCTTTTCACTTTTAAGTCAACTTCATGTCATTCATACTATTTCAGGCACTCTATTCCAAACAATAAAAACGCATTTCAAACGGCACTGTTTTATTAAATGACTGATCTGATCCTGAGGTCATATCTTGGAACGTTAAACATAACTTTATATAGATGTATCCTCTGTCTCACCTTCCTGGTCTCTAAACCTCTACTTTGGGGAGAGTAAAGCAGGGGGTAGCTAATGAAACTGGAGCAAAGGGCACTACACAGAATAAACAGGGTTGAATATTAGCTGTATTCCACTAACTAAGCAGTTGAACATTTTATTATAGAGGCTTGTGGGACTGAGAGGTCCCAACAACATATTTTAGGATTAAAGCTGTTCCACACAAAGAACATCTTGTGAAATGTGTTCTTACTCATTTCAATCTCCCACTTTAGCGGGAAACGGAGCATCGGAGGGTTAAAAAACGCTCCAAACCAACTCTCTTTTAGTGCAATTAAAGTGGACTTCTCAAATGATGCCATGCACTTTTGATGAATTGTACAAAAACTCCCAGAAATACTCATATACAGGGTCATTTTCAAGATTATCTTCGATTGTCTAGAATTGCCAGCAAAGCGGAGACAATTCTGTAACTCACAGCACACAGGCTTGATTTGGAAGAAAACAATAGGAGCTTTATATTTGGGGTGCTTTGACACAGGAGCTTAAAGGAGCACGGAAAGGGCGCAGCATTCTAATAGTATAAAAACGTAAACGGGCTCCATCAAATCAGTACCTGTCTCCGCCTGCGCCCCGCTTTCTGATTGAAATGAGATACGAGAACCTCTGAGGCTGAGACAAAATGGAGCTCAATAAAACTGGGCCAGAGTGACTGACAAGTCGCTCCAAATGAAATAAATCAGGAGTGTTGAAAAAATACGAAACCTTGTTATGAGAAGACACACAAAGCTTTCCCGCCAAAACGTGTTCAACCAAAGAAAGATAAAATAGAAAGAACTCTTTCTTTCCCAGGCTTGCTTCATGACCAAGAGATACCCTCCCGCATGTCGCAGTTCTTTCTCATTTGCACAAGTTTGTTTTCGTTACAAGGCTCTAAGCTTACAATTTCTAAGCTTAACATCCATATTTTGAGCACAGAAGAACTATACAATAATAAAGCGGTAATGTATTCAACATAAAAATATGTCCATGAAAGTTGGTAGGTGTGTGTCTGAGTGTGCATTTTGTGTGTTGTGAAAATGCAGAGGCAGAGGTACCATAAAGAACCATACAGACACCATTTTGACTTATCGCCGTTGTAAAGAATTCCTTGTATTTTAGTTCCACGGCTGTATAGGGTGTATGGCTTCTGGGAGGTGTGAGGGGACATTAAATAAGATGTTATGGCTGGGTTCTGAGTTATTGAGTCCTACGACGACCTGCAATGTACTGGACTTATAGACGGAAGATGAAAGACTGAATCGATTGAAGGAAGAATGGTGAATGTAGAAACATTGCCTTTAGTCTCAGATTGCACTATGTAGGCAAACTGAATGCCACCTTTTTCTTAGAGTAATTCACTCAAGCTCTCTCAATCCTGTACTTGTTCGCGTTGCTCTTCAAAGTGCCATGAGACAGTACTTGTGATGGAAGTACACAAAATGTAAGTGCTTACATCTATGATGCTTAGAGCCAACTTCTGATTAAAACGTTTTTTGTTTTAAACATTAAAGAGAAATGAAATCTACAATATGATTATTTCACTTCCCAGACAGACAAAGCAGCTAATGGAAATGTGTTTTTCTTAATGGCTGTATTTTTAATGGCTCTTATCAAGTGTACCACCAGGATGCGTATTGCAATTGAATATGAATGAATTTTTCTTTATTCAGATTATTTTAGTTTTTCTTTGCTCCATTTGCATTTCTCAAGTTCAAGGAGGCAGGGATATACCGTATGCCCAAAAGTTCTCCCGACACATAGAAAATAAAGTGCTTTCAAAACAATAGTTAGCACCTTCGGCGAAAGGTGTGTCTGAACGTCAAACCAGCGGGTTCCCTTAGAGGGTGACCACGAGCCAGGCCCCGGCAACAGCTGCTGTTGTTGTTGCTGCTCAACCAGCGCGTTGGCATTGTGACCTTACCACATGGCTATCGTTAGCACAGGTAACACCTCCGCTTCCCGGGAGACTGCTCACCGTTCACCTTCACCTCCGCCAAGACGAGGGCGATCATCGCCCTTATTGCTATTAAATACACCTGCACAGTACATCAGGGAGGGAGCAAACGGAGATGGGGGTGGGGGGAAAAAAATAATAAAGAACCCCCACACAGGGCTTTTTAATTACGTCCCTGTGTCCGCTTGAGTTTAACCTTTTAAGGTCAACACATTCTTGTAGACTGAACTTCCCGGCACTGCCTTGAGACGGGACGCAATATGTCACCGCTGCTTAGCATTCACCGCTAGGTTCCGGGGGGTGGAAACACGACGGCGGCGTTTCTGAACTACTAGCTGCTGCTGCGGCGTTGGGGGTGTGAGGGTCTGAGGCTGGGGAGGGGGTTGAAAGGTGGGGGTGAGCAGGGGGAGGTTTGGGAGTTGAAGGCCATAAAAAAGGCGCTCAAAGCTCTGCAAGGATTTATCACGTGGCTAGCTCCGCGGTGGCGGCGTGCGGGCGTGCTAGCCCCCGCGTTAGATTACATGTCAAAAGTGGCGCGGCAAGCAGATATTTCAGCCAATAAGGGGGGTAGCGATATTGCGGGAGCCTTTCGCCGAGAGTGAGGAGGCTGGTGGTGACCCTTGACCCCATTGTGCTGAAGAGTGATGGCTGATCATAAACCTGTCCGACATCATCCAGGGTGGGGGGGCCGGGTTTGAAACGGATTACAGCGCCAGCGCCAGGAGTGAGATAGGGAGAACGAGCGTAACCTGCTTAGACGCGTAGTGCGGCGGTCTCCGGTTACGCCAGTCACACTGCGTGCCTCGCGACGTAAGATTAGTGGACAAATCATAGGAGACAAGTTATCATGTAATGGAGATTACATGCACATGCACACACACCTAAACAAACACGCACATGCCCACACCTTCCATTGGAGGGCCACACAAACCATTCCCCTCGGGAGTGAATAATCATTATTTATGTCAACACAGTCCTGTGTTTCTCAACTTGAGGGATGGGGCCTTACATTTTTCCTTAAGATGATATACTGAATAAGAAACACATTCAGCAAGATTAATTTCCTGCACAACAGACTCCATCCATCAGGACGATTCACCCGGACACATGGAATACATGATACGCAAAAACGCATCTGAGCATGCCAGGAGTGTAATTAAACCATCCCTTGACAGGTGTCAAATGAATAATGTTTTTTTGGGGGATGTTTAACCATGTTACTAATTAAAATAATCCATCTTTAACACACACACACACACACACACACACACATACACACACACTTTTTCAATCAAAAAGCTGTATTTGCATTTTAATGAAATTTAAACTTGCGTTTCCTGTCATTTCTAGGCAAGGGAACCCGCATGTGAAATGCTGTCTGACGTGTTTGGGTTTTAGAACACTTAAAATACTCATCACAGCATGTTTGTGTAGTTGAAGCATCTCAGAAGAAAGGAAAGCGCAAAAGGCCTGCACTGTAAGAATGACTCGCTTGCTAACATCCACGACATCCATGCCTTGGTAGCATGAAACGGTTCCCCTTCTCCGAACACTGTAACAAGAACCAATATTATGGCTGTGTGGTCTTTATTACATTTACCATGTGACTGCGCTTGCTTTTTCCTGGCATCAGTTCCAAATGCCACATCAGGGACATTTGAAATGGCAACATGCTGCCGTCAATCAATATCAGTTTTAGTTTGCAATGTGGTGACAATGGGAACAATTTATGGTTACAGGCCCCCGAACCACCTCTGTGTCTCGCGGCTTGTCCCCTTCCCCTGAAGACAAAGCAACAGCACCTTCCCTCCCACTCGTCTGAGCCCTACCACGTCCGCTCTAACATATATTATTTAAATTATACAGCCTGGTCTCACAGGAATCTGTGAATTAACCACAGGCGGAATCACTGAAATTTCCATGAAAGACACACGGACTTCCAATGCAAGTTAATGACACTTGCGTGTGTCATTAATTAACCCTAACCCTAACCCTTCACAGAAATGTCAGCATCCGTTGTATTGCATTGAGCAAAATCGGCACAGGGTTGTTGAAACGAGAATCCGTGTGTGGGCCATGGGATATGTGTGTCATTAACTGGAGCGAAATCCGTGTGTGTTTCACGGAAATTTCAGTGATTCTGTGGTCCCACCACAGATTTTGAGTTAAGATCACATTGAAATTATAACATGTACCAATGTAATGCAAATGTAATGGAGCTATTTTCACACAGGCCTCACGGTAGCTCAAACAACAGATGTCTCTCCAAATGATCATAAAGGGGCTAGTTCCTTTTGTGACTGAAGCTAGCGGAGATACTGATAATGACCACACTGGCACGTTGACACACGTAAATGAAACATCTGCCTATCTAGTCAATGTGAAAGTAGGGAACTGAACTTACATAGGTAAGTAAGGGCTAGTAAGCTACATCGCAGTCACACTGAAAAGTCAGGCTACACTTTGGAAGCATATGAGCATTATTCCATTGCTCCTAGGCTTCCAAAATGAAACCGGCCTTGGTTATTGTGTTGGTAGTGTTTCTTTGATCAGTGTTTAGTAATTTGAGTGAAAATATTTCTGGTTATGGGAAGGCAGTGTTGTGTTTGAAACTGACCACCCTCCCCCTTGGGAGATGTAGTCCTCTCAATATGGCGCAATATTGCCATATTGCCATCTATTCCCTGACAATTTCAAATGTACAAGCCCTATATGAACTCTGTGAAATCAGCCTCTGATTAATATTAGTTACATTGACTAGCTCAGTGTTATACCAATGCCCTGGTACATAACGGCAGACCCGTCGTTCAACGTGTTGTCCTACACTGAGGCCTCTGTGAAAAGAGCTTATATAAAAAGAGGGACAATGGAAAACAGATTCAAATAAAAATTCTGGTCCATGGCGATTCCGGTCCATGGCCATGGAGATGATTGAAAAAAAAAAGACAAATCCGCCACTAACTGAAAAAGCCATAATCTGCAAATACACAACATGTACGCCACAAGTCACTGGTTGAGTAGCCCTCTTGTTGCCTCTCCTCTTTCCTGCTGCTACTCTACGCCACTCTCTTTTCCACTCATCCACAGATAAAACGCAGCGTCACCAGATGGGATTTTCAGGCAATAATGGCAAATCACCTCCACCTCTCTCATCCTTGCAGCCTATTACTGCAACATTTCCAGGTACAGCCTGATCATACATGACAGCAACAAGTTAATGAAAGCATCTAGCGGCCATGTGCTGACAGGCCAATCTTGTGCAGCACCTTTAACAGACTGTTATGTGTAAAAGACCGCCGGGTTCATTGGACAGTGAACATATGTTTCATGATTAGCTGTTGACAAGAATAGTTATAATAACAAAAACGGTGTGACAGGAGTTCCTGGTGTGGCACATCTCATAATACCATATGTCATGAAGAAGCTCCAAAGAGGAAACCGATACAATGCAAATATAGCATATAACCAGTAATGGTAGATGGCTATATGACTGTATTTACTTTAGTGCTTTTCTACACTCATACTCAAAGCGCTTTACAATGAAAAACCTCACATTCACCCATTCATACACACATCAACCATGCAAGGCGACAGCCAGCATGTCCGGAACAGGTGTCTTGTTCAGGGACACCTCAAAACTCAGCTAGGAGGAGCCGGGGGTTCGAACTGGCAACCTTCCGGTTGCTGAACAAGCCGCTGCCCCAAGCCGCAGCCCCGGTAGTCACCTTGTGTAGGAAATCCACCTCAAAACTTTTCAATTGGGAGTACAACACCTCTACATCAACCGTTACTCAGTAATCAGTCGTCGATGCACATGAAACGCAAACAATTCAACAGATGCTTAATGGGTTTGCTTTCTTTTCTGTCATGAATTCTTATAGGACTCCCGAGGTCAGCAACGTGTGCTGCTACCCCTCACAGAGTTCACACAGAGGACTGGTGCCTGCCATGTCGCTTGCAGTGGATTCACGTGCACAACAAACAGAGGGACAAGGAAGATTATCTCTTCCAAGGGCATCGTGTCAACGCCAGCTCCCAGATCAGCTCCATCGGAGCGTAATTAACGTGGAACGCGATGTCGTCCGTTGGAATCTGGATAATTATTATTGTTGTCGCGCAGCGAAGTGATATGCAGAACGCGTCGTCGTACATCACATTTTCGAAGCGTAATTTCAAACCTTGGCTTTGGTCCAGGTGGATCAAACTGTGCATATTCATTTTCTTTCATTGTGTTGGTGCTTATTAAAACTGAAATCTGATGAGCGTGTTATTAGAGTTGTCCATGCCAAAAAAAAGAGGATAAATATCAACATCATAAGTACTTATGTAACATCTGTCCTCTTCACCAGTCTTCCCTGAAGTATAGCCAATTCCCCATTCCTCTGGTCGAGGGCTACAGTATATCTCCAGCAATGGCTTCAGTAAATCAGTTCTGTTTAGAGACCTTCACGGCTCAATGATCCTCTACAGCCCCAGCTTGACCATCAGCCATCAGCCCTCTGTCCCGGCCCCATTTGTCTTCCCCATCCTCTACTTACTCCATATAGTTCCACCCTTAATGCCTTCCTTGCCCCCTCCCTCCCTCCCTCCCTCCCTCCCTCC
>JAOTIX010000111.1:2425288-2437040 GCA_027123715.1 Gaidropsarus macrophthalmus
TCTCTCACTCTCACACACACACACACACACACACACACACACACACACACACACACACACACACACACACAACTCCCATACACACACTCATACAACCACACCCACACATTTCCAAATGTTTGCATAAAGTGTTGAATACACTCTTGTACACTACGTATTTTGCTTTGGATTACAATGCACTTTGCAGGAGGAAACAGCCACTCTCTAGCCTTGTACAGTGAATATTTCTCAGTGTCTCTCCTCCGTTCTCTCTGCCATGTTGTGCTTCGTTGGCTTTTAGCGGCTGTGATGTAATGTCTCCTAGCCACGCGCAGCAGCATGGGGCCTGTCGCTGCTGTGTATGCATGCATGCTGTGGGCGAACGCAGTCTACGGTGCATCTAAAGAACTACACGGAAAAAGACGTCAGTCAAAGGAGGACGTCGTTCCTGCGGCACGCGGTGCAATGCTTCTGTCATTTATTTGTCATGTATTTTCTTTTTTCACAGGCCCTCGATGAACGAGCTGAATCAATATTCTCCCTGTGAGATTCCGTCCTCCAGTCCAAATGAAATGGATGCATTGATATTTCAAGTGAAGTCGACCGATTCCCACAATCCTTTGTAATTGGCAAGTGTGCCTTTTATAATGCTAGTCAAAGTAGTATTTCGCAGACCTTCCATTCCCCAAAGGTACAAAACAATAGCGGCGTTATTATACTTGTTTTTCATTCTTAATCTTTATTTCACATTTCTCTTTCTGGTGTGCAACAAGAGCTCTCCCTCAGGGACAATTAATCCAAATTCCAACAAGTACAGTGTGATATTGTAGTGCTCCAGTGCTTCTCACACTTCATCGCAGAGAAGTACACGTTCATTTTTGGTATTTGGTTTCACACCATATTTCAAAAATGTTGGAACAATTACTTTGACGATTATAAAAGGAATTCATCCGCATCTCGACTTTGGCTTCGCGGATCGTGTATTTGTGTATTGGCTTGCAGCGAACAAATACTTTAAAATATCTAAGCTAGAACAGGCACAGAGCGTACTCACACAAAGCAGCTGAGAGGTGGCTTTTTCCTCTATGCCCGAGTCTTTTTTTGTTCTCCTTTCTGTACTTATCCGCCAGACTCGCGTTAAATAAATTGTTCTATCAAAGGACAGGGGGCCAGGCTTTCATCTCTACCCCTCAAAGGGTCCGTGGGGGCAGGCTGCCGATGATATGTGGGGGCCTGGTGGGACTCTGCGGCGAAGGGTTATGTGTAATTGCTCCGGCGAAGAGGGTAATGGGCTATTGAGGGGCAGAACACAGGCTTGGTATAGAAGAAGAGAGTTCACTTTGGAGACGGGAGATAAGTACATATACATGCATGAGCAACATTTTTGTTTACCACTAGTCTTGCTTTTTGTCAGTAGGATCTTTGATGTATACAGACACAGGCACACACACACACACTCACCACACATTCAAAAAGATAAATAAGTAGCAAAGTACCAAAAACTTTGAAGCAATAATAAAGTGGAAAATAATTAATTATTTCATATTGAATTCAGTATTTACAAATCATTGGTCATGTCAGTTTTAAATAATGCAAACATAAAATGATTTAAAATAAAACATAAAAAAATTTAAAAATGTAAAATAAAATTATGGTTTAAATCTTCAGAATGTGTTAATAGTGCTTTGTAAACACTTGCAATTGATAGTGTCACAGTTCATCTCTGCCTCACGACTCTACACCTGCCTGCTTCAATCTGTCAATCAGACACGCCCCTCTCATCAAGCCAACTCCACTCACCTGTGCTCTCTGCTCAGCTCTGGCTGTATATAAGCCCCAGCTCCACACTCACTCATTGCCAACTTGTATCTTGATGCTTGCACCAGACTCTCCAGCGTTTCTCTGCCTGATCTTCCGGTTTTGACCCTGCTTGCCCCTGACTATCCTACCTGACAGACCAGCCTTGAAATCACCTCAGCCTTCTGTCCCCGACCAAGATTCAAGATTTCAAGATTCAAGATCAAGATTCAAGACCATGATACCTGCCTGTCCTTGTGCTGCTATTGGGTTCAAACCCGACCTGTTACAGCACAATATGGCCAACAACGAACCCAGCTGACAAGGAGAACATAAAGCAAGAACTGGCAGCACAAGCTGCTGTTATACACCATCAGGAGAAACGCTTCACCGCTATGGAGGCGGCTACACACCACAATCGACATTCAGAGACTCTGAGTGATCCGCTCCAGCAGCTCATGCAGGCCAGGCAAACACCAACAGTTCCACCACCCACCAGCCCTCCTGTTCCTGCTGTTCCAGGTCCAGAACCCTGCTTAAGTGCTCTATCTTTTCTGGATTCCCAGGTACTTGCCGCTCTTTTCTGACTTTGTGCTCATTGACTATTGAAGTACAGCCTCTCACATATCCCACTGAGAGGTCAATAGTTGCTTTCATGATCACCCAGCTTACTGGGCAGTGCTCGGGAATGGGGTGCCGTTGAGTGGGAGAAGAAGTCAGATCACTGTTCTTCTGTGACTGCATTCTCTAGGGGTCTAAAGAAGGTGTTTCACCATGCTGCTCCGGGTCGAGAGGCTGCTCGTGGACTGCTTAACCTGGTTCAGGGGAGTCAGAGAGTGAATGATTATTCCATTGAGTTCCGGACACTTACGGCAGAGTGCGACTGGAACTCTTCCTCCACTGACGCTTTCTACAACTTGACTCTGATGACATCAAAGATGAGCTGGTGGCTCGGGACACTCGGGATTTAGACACTCTCATTGCCACAGCCATCTGCATCGATGGACATTTCCAGGAGAGAAGACGAGAGAGAGCGCTGACCAGTGCTCCCAGGAGTCTTCCACAATTTCCAGCATCACCCACTCCACATCCTCCCACTCATGACTTGAAATTTCTGGGAATTTTGGGAAAGAGTTGTGTTGGCGAAGCGTCCCGTCCAGATGGAATCTGACAAGGTCTCTGCCGCAGGACTGTCTGCTGGACGGTCCCCCCCCTATTCTTCGTGTGCAACCACGTGACCAAAAAGTGTGACGTATGCGTCCGCCGCCATGTTGGATGATATACAAATCCAAAATGGCGTCTAATGCGAATAACAACAGCGATGCTTCTCCGACTTTCTCAAAATATTATGACTCTCTGGAGTCCTCTGAGAAGTCAAGATACAGAGAAAAAGTAGAAATGTGTGGCTTTGATCCATATACGTTAAAAACGTCCGATCTTAATGCTTGCACCAGACTCTCCAGCGTTTCTCTGCCTGATCTCCCGGTTTCGACCGTGCTTGCCTCTGACTATCCTGCCTGACCGACCCCCCTGGAAATCACCTCAGCCTTTCTGTCCGCGACCATGATACCTGCCTGTCCTTTTGCTGCTATTGGGTTCAAACCAGACCTGTTACAGATAGTAATTCAGGTAGTTAGAAAGCCTTACTTAAGTATATTATGGGACCTCATCAAAAGTCACTATCTAAGCCTGAGTACTTCTTATTTCTATTACTAGCTACGGCTGCAATGAACCTTGGGGCATTTACAGTCTTTCAATGTAATGTACAATGCTTAGTATGTCATACATTATGTAATGGGGAAAATTAAATTAAAATTGTATTTAATATAATATAAATAACAGATACAAGATGCCGATATGCATGTTTAATTAAAGCAGCATCAAACATAAAAAATGTTTTTTAGCCATGATTTGAAAGATGAAAGTTTTGGTGAGGCAGACCTCAGCTGTTCTTAATGTTTGTTCTGGAAGCTCTGAAGTGCGTAAACATGTGCTTGGTTTGAACCCTAGGAAGAGTGTGAGCTCTAGTGAGCTCACGTCGGCCAAGTAGATCAGAGATGTATTTTGGTGTGAATAACGTGCTTTATGTGATACGTGTGATGTTGAACTAAATCCTCTGGCAAACAGGAATCCAATGCAGTGATCTTAGCAAAAGCCATCCTTCAGAGAGGTCTTTGGGGACCCCCACACACCATCTTTGTTCGCCGTGTGAAAAGAGCTCACATAAACGTCTGAACTAATCATTCATTGTACCATTGTGATGCCGGTAAAGCCTCCCTATCACATTGGGAATGGCTTGTTCTTCCTTAACTTAACTGAATGAACTTCCAATATCTCATTATCTTATGAATTATCATGTCAGAAATATAAATGATTATTCCCTGTGTGCTACCATTTTTATGTATACACATGCTAATTTGTGCTACCATTCTAAGTATGCTTGAAAGTTGAATTTATGAGTTGAGATGAGAGGATATTAAGGAGCTGAGATTCAACTCTCAACAATAATAATAATAATAATACTCTTAAAAACAACAAAAAAACAACAAAAACAAACAATCACCAACAAACAACAACACCATAACTGCTTGTGCCAAAAAGTATGGCAAAAAGTGAGAACCCTAGAGTTTGTCATACCCCTCTTCCTCCCTGTACATTGTAAATACCATGTGTTTGTACCACTGTTTACATTTGCTCATGGTTGGACACTGTCTGAGCTCGTCCCATAGTCTGTTCCACAGTTTCACTCCACATATTGAAATGCACAAGGTTTTTAGAGTTGAGCATGCGTACAGATGCTTTAGATTCAGTTCCCCTCTCAGTTTATATCCCCTTCTCACGGAAAAAAACATGCTTGCTGGTATTTACTGGTGTCATGTTGTTTGTTGCCCTGTACATGATTTGTGCTGTTTGGAAGTGTACCAGCTCAGTGAGTTTCAGTACTTTTGATTTTGAGAATAAGGGGTTTGTGTGTTCTCTGTAACTAGTGTTGTATATTATCCTGATTGCTCTTTTTTGCAGAATTGACAGTGGTTGTAGTGTAGATTTATAAGTATTGCCCCACATCTCTGCACAGTAGCTCAAATCCGGTAATATCAGTGAATTATAAAGAATGTGGAGTGACTTGTGGTCCAGAAAGTGTTTTGCCTTACTTAGTAATGCGATGCTCCGTGACAGTTTGCTTCGAACATGCTTTGTGAGGTTTCCATGTTATTTCTTCGTCCATTATTACACCCAGAAATGTATTTTTATGTACCCTTGCAATGTCAACACTATCTATCTGTATTATTGCATGAGTGTTCATTTTATAGTTCCCAATTAACATGAATTTGGTTTTGATTAAATTTAAAGACAATTTGTTTCTATCAAACTACTTCTTTAATTTACACCTTTCTTCAGTGATACACGTGACAAGAGTGTCTCATGAAATAATGATATGTTCAAGTAGTTGTAGCGAATATGTCCAGTTTATGCAGTGGGATATAAATACAAGGAGGTAGTATTGTAGTATACAGAAAAGTGACTCACCTTTACTTTACGGTTAGTTACAACTAAGATGAACCATAAGCCTGAAATTGTGAAAGGCGGATCTACCACTTAATGTGTCTGCCTACAAGAACATTCATCGACGGAGTGACGGACGGCTCGTATCTGATTCGACTTTTCAGATACGCCGTATCGCAGGGGGCTTTGCAATGGCGTCGGGTTCCCTACATCAGTCAGTTTGGTAATTGACACGGTGCTGTCGCAGCCATCAGAGGGCCAACACCACCACCACCACCAACCCCCACCCATGACAGCAGCATGTGTCGCTGGCTTCACCTCCCTCACTGCGCTGCAGAGGAGGGTTATGTCATAATCCCCCGCCACCACTGCTGCCACTGCAGTTCCCCCTCAAATGTTATGCTGTCACGGAGACGGAACTGTCATTAGCACATCGTTATGTCACAATCAATTCATTCTTACTTCTTAATTTGTATTCGGTGCGAGGGAATCAAGCTATTATACACTTACCAGTGTATAATAGCCCAATTGACATTTAGAAAAATTACAGATAATAATGTTTATGGTTGTCTGTAATTGTATTTTCGAGAAAAAAAACCCTGCATTATCCAGTGCAGTTTTTCTACACCGGGGTGCTCTGCGTGGTACGTGGGATCTATTCTTAAAAATTTACTAAATGTAAAATAATAAAAATAATTGAAGATAATATATGTTGTACAAATTATTATCTGGACTGTTAAAAAAAGGTACGTCGCTTTGTGCATTCCATCATGTGTTGTTCGTTGAATGAATCCAATGTTTCCCATTGGCCATGCATTCATTCAGTAATGATTTGCATGTAGAAATTCAATTTTGTATAGTTTGCACATGAGATAGTTAATTTCGGGCACTTAGCTTGTTTGGAACAGGTATTGTCAGAGAATCATTCCAGCCTAATTGGTTGAATGATGAACAAGATTGAAAAACCACTTTCTTTATACATCCTGTTATAAATAAATAAATCATACAGACCTTGCAAAACTAACCCATACAGAAGGATGCTCCTATATCGCAATAGATTAGACCCTGATGACTGGCATCGGAAATTTCATCTTCAGTTCTTCTATAACATTATCTTAGAAATGGGCCTTTGGTAATGCTGTGGTCTTTACAGAACGCTCATATTGTTGAATTGTGGGGCGTCTGTGGGTGTTTGAATGTATGTGTGTGTGTGTGTGTGTGTTTGTGAGAAGGGGTAGGAGGGGTAGGAGGGGAATGAATAGGAGCAACAACAACAAAAATCAATGCCATGAGATGTATGGATTCGGGGTTTATGTGAATCTATGTTTCCATTTATTTTTCAATGGGTCATTTAATTAAGTCTCTGACTTCTTGGGAATGGACAAAGACCATAATGGCCATGAATGTTACTCACCCACCTGACTGCAGTAAAGATATAGCAAACAACTGTGCTTCGAATAATACAGCACACACAAAACAGAAAAGGATTCCAGCAGTACATTGAAATCAAAAGTAAGAAGTGCATGAGGGCTTCAGTCAACTTAGGCCGCACCCCCTTTTGGAAGCCGACGACGGCAACCTCAGTCGCTAAGTAGTTCAAAAGTTTGAAACGTTAACCTTACTTAACCCCGTCCCAAGTACCGAGTATTTATGCGAGCAAAACAGTTTCTGAACCTCAATCGCAGCCACTCTTGATGCGTGGCAGGCTCCGTCCAAACGCATTATCCTCGACATGGCTGGTCAGGGGACAAATGTTCACGACAGCGGCAAGCATTCCGGACCATTTTTAGGTCAAGAGCTTCAGGCTACACAAACACACACCTTAAAAGAAGCAAACATGGAAAAACAGACGCTCCATGATGCTCCTGACCATCGCTTGGTGCGTCAGCGCATGGCAACGTCCGTGAAGGATGAAGTCGTTCACGACAGAAGGGTGGAAACGACGGAGGCGGTGTGTGGATTTTACCGAGAATGCTCTTCAAAGTCAAATGGCGTCGACCAGAAATGACTCATCTTAGTACTTAGCACACAGGCCATGCCCGCCCCCCACTCCCACCCCAGGCATGTTTCACCCACTTCCTGACTTAAAGATTACTAGTGGATCAGCAACATTATCCTCTGGGTACCCGTATGTTCATAGAAATCACATGATGTCACCGACAAAATTGCCAGACTGAACGACTATATCCCAGAAATTCCCCCCAAATGTTCGCAACATTTCCACCGATAACGACGTACCCGTGCACTTAGTCATCCGAGCCTGAACTGACATGTGTTTGGCGCACACACAGCGAATCGGTTCATTTACATATCAGTTTGCAAAAAAATCGTTGTCATAGAAAAATATACTGAAAAGGATATCGCCACCTTCCTAAAATAATTGCCTCAGTCATTTTTTGACAAAAATGGTTTTCCTGTCATCTCCCGTTGCTGTCAAAATCGCCCACATTCTCAGATGAACAGATCATGCTCTACCCCTGTAGTATAATGGCCTTAGTCAATATACTATATTCAATTATTGGTTCAGTTTTTTGTGTTTTCTGAGAAACCTGAAAAACTTACAAATGAATAGATCGGACCCATGAAGAAGGCTCTGGAAGTCTCCACACAGTTGTGTGGGGAATGCGCCCGAGACTACCCCAGGCCTCGAGACAGGATTCCAGTCCTTTTTTGTTTGTTTGTCAGGTTGACTCTTTCAAATAAGATGGCCTTTCAAATCATAAGAACACCCCTATACTCCCTTGTACCCAGCCACCCACCACTGCAGTCACTAACATCCAGCACATGGAGCGCTCCTGCATTGGCCACTCCTTTCTGCCAATGACTAAAAAGACAACTTTGTGACAGGACTACAAATGTGGATGTGTGGCCAAAAAGGTAAAAAATGTATATGGTATGCTAGCAACGGTTTGATGAATAATGAAAACATATTGGTTAACTTAAAGGTTGTATCAGCGATTCTAGGCTGAATCATAAATGATCACATTCATCTGATCTTTCGTCACGATCCGCTAGCTGCCCGCCCCATGAGCAGGCCGTCAAATAAGCTCATCTCTGTTGGCATCCTATGCTCCGAGATCGTATACAAATGGTACCACAGCCACTCCAAACCACACGGAGCAGAGGCTACCTACAGAGATGCGTTCTTTTGCTGCAGAATCTCTGAATCAACCTTTGAGTCACACCTTAAAGGTTGTATTTTTATTTATTTAACCTTTATTTTTCCAGATAAAACATTAAGAACAGTTTCTTATTTACAATATTGATCTGGTATCAGCATTTCTAGGGCGAAACTGCATCTCTGTTGGCAGCCTCTGCTCAGAGATTGTAAACAAAACAAATATGAGGTATGAGTAAACAAAAGGCAGAATTGCTGATACAACAAAGTGTGTTGACCAAAGGCATTTTCTTAGGAGCTAATCTGGGAATTTATCATTACATTTGTTAAGAGGCCACTTTGACTTCCTGGTGCAAACTTGATTCACTACCAGAACATTTTGACGGGTAAGGACAGCCTTTTTTTAAGAGACCAAATAAACATCATTAATATGTTCTGCTGTTACCACATTTTCAGCGTATTGAAAACGTTTTATTATGAATTGGATAACTATTATACAAATCCATTGGAATCAGCTTTAAGCAGGACAGGCCCACATTATCTCATCCATAATTAAAGTTTCCATGAGTCGGCAGAAGGACGCTGTATGGTGAAATCTCTAAGCATCTCTATGTGGACGAATATGGGAGAGTGTGTCATTGCATTAGCTCGCTCTAATTGGGACATTGCCTCAACACGCTCAAAAAGATAATCAGTTCATGCTCACTGAATGATGAGATGAATCTTAGCACGAGCCCACCAATCACATTGGGCTAATCTGAAACAAGCGCGAGATAAATAATATGTGTATTTTCGTGAGTCTTTGAGCCCTCACTGTTATAACCACAAAAAGAGAAGGAAAGAAAAGTTAAGAATTAATTGAGGGAAAATCCAAATCTGCAACCGAATGTGTCGTGTGTGTGTGTGTGTGTAGGTGTGTGTGTGTAGGTGTGTGTGTGTGTGTGTGTGTGTGTGTAGGTGTGTGTGTGTGTGTGTGTGAAGTAGGAGCTAAACGTCTAAATATGAATACAGCAACAATGTCTTCTCAATTAAACATGATAAAACTGTTACAACAGAAAGTACATGGGGTGCCTTTCAAAACCAAAGCTATGCTTTACTTTTCATGACAAAACCAAAATATTGAGAAACGATCGGAAAAAACAGAATTTCTTGCTGTTTGCCACTTGATGATGAAATCCTCATTGTGTTCTTGACTGTTCTTCATTTTTTGTACAACCGAGTCAGACACCAACGATAACAATACCCTGCAATTGTCATTCTTTGAATAACGAAAAAGACAGATCTTTCCTGCTGAGTTCTATCAATGACAACCGTGATCAGGACATTGCGTTCTTTAATATACATTTGTGGAGGGTGTGTGTGGATGATGGCTCATTTAAGCAGCCTCACATGGCCCAGTTTGATTGGACTCTAGTGTGCACAGGTACCAGACCATCTCCTCACGAGATCTCCTGCATGGCACCATGGAGCACAGAGACATGAACCATTTTCCTGCAATCTTTACGATACATTTGGTTTTCCATCACCGCCACCCTCCGTCCATTGTCCGCAGCACTGTAAAGTCACCTGGATGGAATGTAGCAAGGACATTGCTACATTTCTAATTCGAAAAACGGTGGTTTTAACGGATAGATTCACCCACGCTATACATGCCCATCGTCTTGAATCCAACACAGTAGCAGTCAAGTTGATCCCAATTGGGTTATATTGCTGAAGGGGATTGCTCTTTTGTTGGAATCTGTCTCTCACACTTACACTTACACACACACACACACACACACTGATATAGACACACACAGCCAACCACACACACACACACGCACACACTTACACACACACTCACACAAAGTGCAGGCATCAGCACACACCTTTCACTGCGATAACCCTGGGGACGGACCTCGGTGAGTACATATATCCGTCCCTTTCAATGCTATTGGGTCAACGTTCGATTGTGTCATTTAATTCACATTTTCATTCTTGTTGGTAACTGTTGTTGAAGACCATATGAACCACAGAGGAAACGTAACATAAAATCACTCCGCCCGGGTTTGGGTAGGCTGCAGGAGAGACAAGTGGAGGGTTCAGGTGTTTAGTGCTGCTTTCTCACGGCGCGGTCGTGATGTGGGACAAACGCGGCGGCCTACACGAAGATGAACGATGACGGCGAAAGGAAGGCGAACACATGGTCGGATCGGGCACGCGTTCATTTATTTTGACGGCAGCGCCATCCGAGTCGCAGCTGCGGTGCATTTTTAACGATGACATGTCCTTCGGAGCCGAGTCCCATCAATCAATGAACGAATGAATCAATGGGATCGTACGAAAACATCACAAGTCATTGTGTTGGGCCGGATGGGTTGCATCCCTGAGCGGCCCAGCTGTCGGAGGGCCCGGGTATCGTGGTAATGTGGGAGGAGGGTGTCGGGCGTTCTTGAGAGACTTCTGATACTAGTTTGATCCAGATCAGCACTGACAAAGGTTGAACTCTGATGACAGGACAAACGGATTGTCCGTCGGTGAAGGCGCGAGGTGCAATGTACGTGTGTGTGTGTTTGTGTGTGACTGAGTAACTGTGTGCATTTGTGTTTTCATATGTTATGTATGCTATGTTTGAGCACGTCAGCCTGTGTGTGTGTCTGTGTGTGTGTGCGTGCGTGCGTGCGTGCGTGCGTGCGTGCGTGCGTGCGTGCGTGCGTGTGTGCGTGTGTGTGTGTGTGCGCGCGTGTGTGTGTGTGTTCAGGTACCAGCGCAACTAGCTCAATCAGAGGATTGATAGTAATTTAACAAACCCCAACACAAGACAAGAATCAATTCTATGGCACTATCAATATGACAAGTCTCATTAGCTGTGAGTCACATATCTGAAGCAGATTACATTGCTGCACACAAATTTGCATTAATTGAAGCACGTCACTCATTCCAAAATTGCCTTTCCTCCAGATGCATGGTATTCATATCAATCACTAATGGTTTTACCTGCCAATTATCACAGAGAGGAGGTGTGATTCTGCTGTTATTTTGCACAGGCACCTCCTGTACCCAACAAGCAATTGCTACTTAAAGCTGAACTCTGTGATGAGACAGGAATAATGTGTGTTGTGAATGGTGCAATGGTGAATAATACGATGGGGCTGTGTGGGTTTATTCCTGGCAGTCTCTGATCGGTATTCCACGTGTGGCGGTGTATATTTTGTTTTCTTTTTACATTGTTCTTGTCCCGTATCTATCTATCTATCTTGTATCTATCTATCTATCTATCTATCTATCTATCTATCTACTGTATCTACTGTCTGGACCTAGACTTCGGCCCTGTAAAATGTATGCTACCAACTGCCGTAACATGTTATGTCAAAA
>JAOTIX010000111.1:2464276-2476776 GCA_027123715.1 Gaidropsarus macrophthalmus
AGAGGGAGAGAGA
Organism: Gaidropsarus macrophthalmus; assembly: GCA_027123715.1. Lineage (NCBI taxonomy): Eukaryota > Metazoa > Chordata > Actinopteri > Gadiformes > Gaidropsaridae > Gaidropsarus > Gaidropsarus macrophthalmus. The sequence goes on from JAOTIX010000111.1 coordinate 2,464,290, forward strand.
GAGAGAGAGAGAGAGAGAGAGAGAGAGAGAGAGAGAGAGAGAGAGAGAGAGAGAGAGAGAGAGGTTGGAGGGTGAGGTTTAGAAGTATGGCGGCCAGGAGAATCTGAGAGGAGAGAGGGGCGCTGAATAGTGAGTAAGGGAAAAAGGAAGGGATAGCGAGTATCTGTGCGTGGGAAGCGGAAGTCTAATCCAGGAACAGCTTCAAAAGGATAAAGGGAGTGAAAGGGAGTGAAAGGAAGTGTAAAAATCTATTGCTGGGCTTGGCATTTAAAAATCCATCATTGTGTGGACAGCGCAGTTGAAACAGTCGCAGTTGGCTGACATTTATCATGTTTAATCTAAAACAAACTAAGATCATCTGGGAGGCTCAACGTTCAACAACGTTGAAAATGTGTGTATGTTGAGCTTCAGTAGATGCACATGTCCATTATGTTTGCCTGCATATGTGCTTAACTGTGGGCATATTTATGCTGGAATGTGGGAATTTGGCAGGGTGTATTTGCATTGACTGGGTGTGCAAATTATGCTTTTGCTGGCATTCAAACAAATCCAAGCATTCTTCTTTAAGTGCTTGTGTGATATGCCAGTGAAACTAATTTAATAAGAGAGATAGGCAGAAACAAATGAAAAAAGGACAAGAAAGAGAGAGTCAGTGAGAGCATGATTCTTGTTTCATGTCTAGCTTTACATACAGTTTAATCATTTCATTTTAATTAGCTTGAGTAACAGCCAAACTGGCAAACTGCGTATGTGATAACTGTCAAATGATAGTGCCACACCCCCTCCCCCTACACAATACCACTACAACAGAACCAGACACACCCATGCACATCTACTGTGCAATTGTTAGAGAGCTTCCTGCTTATTAAGGATGTGTTGTTTATTTACTAACCAGTTGCATTTTGAGTACAGCTCTAATTTCTGTATCGTTCTTTCTACATAGTGGCTTAATAAGAGCTAGTGCCATAATGTTATCCTGTTGTTGCCTTGAACAAATAAAGCTAGTTGATTCTGTTGATTCAATATCTATGTATATTCATAGATATACATAGATAGGAAAAGCACACAATTACACAAAAGAGTCAATTTACTCCACAATGATGACAATCTGGTGGCACACGTCTTTCTTCTGTTAAAATATTTGTTGTTATGAAGAAAATAAATAACTGATGCAATCATGATAAATATGGCTGTATTATATACACATAATATCCATGATAAGTAAGTCATGTGATTGAGGGCAGAAACCCATGTCCCCTGATATCTTTAATTATCGGCCAATCGAGGAAAATAGGAAAATCACACAATTACACAAAGGAGCCCCATTTACTGCACAATGACGACAATCTAGTGGCACAAGTCTATTTCTTCGGTTAAATGATGTTTTGTTATTGTGGCAGTTATGTTGCTCAGAGTCTATGCTCTATGTCCTGTGCTCTCGCCTGGGCTGTCTCCCCACGGCTCGCCATGGCGACTCTGAGGCATCATGTTGACAAAGATGCAAATATCCTTTACTTTTTATTATCAACCTCAAAGTACTATTATCGCTAATTGTACAATTAATTTGGCTCAGAAAGGTTGTTAATGATATTACTTCTCCGGTCTCCCAAAATGCAAATTCCTTTCTCTTATGTCCATTTTTTGGTGTGATCGCAAGTGAACTGTTCCCTGAGCGAGTACATTAACAACATCGCAATACAAGAAACAACAAAGACAAGGAGAATAGACAACATCTGTTATTAGTTACAACATTGTGATCAGGATATCAGTTTTTTTTATGGACACTAAGAAGTTTCAGGAATTTGTTCTTCAACGGGACGGCTCCCGTACAACATAAAACAATATAGTTCAAATATCAAAAGCTCACAAAATACACTTTTGTGAGGGAGCAGTGTGAACCAACTTCATCCATTTCAGATGAAACGTTGAAGGTTTTTTCTTGAGCAGGATCTTGGATCTATGTCAAATCATTTCATTATTTACGATTGAAAGCAATGCCGACGTTGAAAGCATTTGGGAGGAATCACAGATCTGGGTACATCTCCATGTGTGGGATTATGTTTGTAGAGGAAGCAGAAAACACTTGTACCTCTGATGGTCTTTCACAGGATTCAGCAGGCAAACAGGCTTTGATGGCACCGCATAAGTCATCACAGCACACTATTCCCTCCCTGACCCCATCAAAACTGCCAGAGAGAGTCAGTACAAAAGCAAAGGGTTTACAGACAACCAGTCTTTAAACCAACAATACGTTTAATTTTAGCCACGCCAGTAGAGTTTTTCATAATGATAAAGTCAGAATTCAAGTACTGCTGGTGGTGAGAAAAAAGAAAACTAAAAAGGGAAGGTCAAAGCAATAAAAGGTGGCATTTTACATTGGCATTTGCACACACCTGCCTCTCTGGCTCCTCCCGCCTGCCCCCCCTCCCTTCTCTCATTCCCCCCACATCTATCGGCAAAGGCAATCTCCATTCGCACCGGCAGCATCATTACCTTTCACTAGCACTCACCAGGGGGTGGAGGTGGTAGCGGGGCAGGGGGTGCTGAGTAATAGTTAGTGCTAATTAAATCAGAGGGCACGGTCTTTATCAAGCCACATGAGATTAATGTCATTAGGGTGAGGTGGGTGCAAGCAATGAAAGTCCATAAAATCTCCCCCCCCCCCCACTCCCCCATCAGGGGTGCGTCTCGCTGTTGAGCTGCGGGCTAAAGCATCGACGGCGACGGATACGCTAACTGCATTCTCATGTGGTGTGATGGATGTAGCATCCTGTGCTAGCTAGCTAGGTCCCAGTCTGCACGTGGTGTGGATGTAGCATCCTCTGCTTGCTAGCTGGCTAGCCACGTCCCAGCCAGCATGTGCCGGGTTCACATTGGGAGTACGATGTTCGGGAGGTGAGCGTGTGCAGGCGCACGTCCGGGAGAAGGAAGAAGAAAAAAAACGGAGCAGCAGTTTAATTAATCATAAAAGGGCCATTTCATTCCAAATAGCACACATGGACTCGAACACATGATGCTGGAGTGTGATTTGGTTCACAAGTGAGGGTGGGGGTGAGTGTGTGTGTGGCTTGCGAGTGTGATTTCAGACAGGCCTGATTGCCAGCACGTACACACACACACACACACACACACACACACACACACACACACACACACAAACGTCTGTTCAAAACTGATAAAAAGATTATCTGCAGCAAACATGACCCAGCCCCTGACTCGCCTCTGAGGGCCAGATGTTCCTCAGGCCTCCCTGGCCAACAGCATTAACTACCGAGTCAAATAAATCAACAGATTCATGTTGCTGATGATGGCAGCCTCGATAGGTCAAATTGACTGTTTACAAGTTCTAGCGACAAAGAGAACCCTGCCTTCAACATTGATTAGAGCAGACAGCAGTTGGAACACGTTCTGAGAGCAGACGCTTTCGGGGCCCGGGACCATATTTCTGTCACGCTGGGCTCCCTTTTTTTGGGGGGCCAGAAAATGCCAAACCTTGAGGGGCTTGGAAGACGATGAACTAGAAATAAAAAAAACAAAAACCAGCACTTAATTAACCAAAAAAAGAATACATTAATCTAAGTGCTTTTTGTTGTACACAAAAAACCTTGAGGAGAAAATATACACCAGTATTAAATACATACCATGAATTGGTATGGTGGATTAAGGGAGAAACATACAGATGAAATATGAGAATAGATGAATAGAAGAATAAAAGTCCCGTGGGCAGACGGTGGATGATAGATGTACAGGCTGTGCTGGTCCGATGTTTTATGCAGCTCCTTACAATGGCACAGATTAGCTGCTTATTCATTATAATAAAGGTGATAGTGCACTTTATGTATTTTCAGACACTGCTCTTTTGTGAGTCTGAAGCTCAGGCTATTGAATAAGAGAGGCAGGAGGCAGACCGACAGAACCTGGTGCCATGTTTCCCAGAAGCCCCCCTTTTCTGCTGCTGCCTCGTGCCATTCAACCAAACACTCTGTTTCATTCAGGTGTTTATCTTATAAAAGCAAGGGGGCAGGCAGGGTGCATTGTAGTGGTGTCCATGGTGGTGTGCTCTTGCACAATGAAAGCCTACTGATGTCTGGGGAGCCTTCGGCCCAGGGATATCATGCAGTGTAACTGGGGAGAGGGGGGCGCAAGACCCCTTGTGGCACACCACATGGGACCGGAAGAATGAAAACATATCTCCCAAGGAGAGTAACACGACTCTTCCAGACGTGTAAAAAAGGAAGTAGTTTTTGGTCTATGGCCAGTGTCGAGACATGCTGGCGGGAGAGTTGAACATTCATGAGAACGACGTTCCACCCAATGATCACCACAAGTACGTACTGTTATCACGTACCCTGGGATTGAATCGTTGGCATGTTATGTGTTAGAGTTGCCATGGTGCTACAAGGGTAACAACCCACATAACATGTTACGAAGTACAATATCACACTGCATCGTGCAAAGTGGGGGGCAGAGCGGCCTGTTCAGTCACCTTCCGGTGACTGAACAGGCCGGAAGGTGACTGAACAGCACACAGCTAGGCTCCTCCTAGCTGTGTGCTGAGGTGTCCCTGAACAAAGCATGTAATCTCTACTTGTTCCTGACATGCTGGATGTTGCCTTGCATGGTTTGACCTGCTGTCAGTGTGTGAATGGGTGAATTTCATTGTAAATCGCTTTGAGTACAACGTCGTTGCAAAAAAGCGCTATATAAATACAGGTCATTTACCAAAGTGTGGTTCTACAACATACGTTTGAGGATACTTTTTTGTACCATTGAATATAAATGTGAAAGGATGCAACTCGTGTTGTGTAGGAGGGGGGGGGGGGGTGTCATGGGATCATCGGTGGCTATTCAAATTAGTCTTAAATGGTTTCTTCTGAAACCTATTTGAACCGGCACCTTATTGTGGTGGAGGGGTTGTCCGGGGCTTAATGCCCCTGGTAGGGTCTCCCAAGGCAAACAGGTCCTAGGTGACAGGTCAGACTTAGATCGTTTCAGAAGCCCCTAATGGATGAAATATCAACAAGGACGTTTACGTCGCCTGGATTGGCGTCACCAGAGCCACGCCCTGGAGCCGGGGTTGGGGCTCGCAGGAAGCGTCTGGTGGCCGGGTCTTTGCCCATGGGACCCGGCCGGGCACAGCCCGAACAAGCGACGTGGGTCCGCCCTCCAGTGGGTTCACCACCCACAGGAGGGTCCAGAAGAGGATGGTGCTGTGTGATTTGGGTGGCAGTTGTGGGCGGGGGACCCGGCGACCCAATCCCCGGACGGTGACTCTAGCCATGGGAACATGCCGGGACGCCTCCCTCGGGACGTGTTCCTGGCATGTCCCACCGGGAGGAGACCCCGAGGAGGACCCAGGACACGCTGGAGTGACTATGTCACCCAGCTGGCCTGGGAACGCCTTGGGATCCTCCCGGAAGAGCTGGAGGAAGTGTCTGGGGAGAGGGAAGTCTGGGTGTCCCTGCTCCGGCAGCTGCCCTCGCGACCGGGGCCCCGGATAAGCGGAAGAATGGATGGATGGATGGGTTTCTTTTGAAATAATCAATGTAAATCCTTCTGCTATGCGTGTACAAAATAAAGTGAGAGCAAAAATGTGAGAACAATTCTGAATGGAGGAGACTGCTGGACATTACTGATGATTAAATAGATATTGTACAAGACTAAATTGTATCCTAATGCCAGAAACAGGCTTGGATTTAATTTCAGTTGGCTGACCACCAAAGCTAAGAGATATAGGGAGACGTTTTGTAGAATGATGAGTATCTACGTTTAACTATATGTACATTGCAGTAATTTAGTTTGATCACTTTTCAAATCTATACTTAATCGCTTGGCAGATGTCAGCGACAGAGGTATATCGGATTAATGGGTTAATTCAATTGGATGAGCAAATCCTGTTTAAAATGTTACATTAAGTTCAGACAAAGACTCGAAGATGATGGACCCTTACACTGAAGTTAACACATAGGATCATTTCACAATGTATTTAGAGTAGGTCATTATGTCAACAACTGAAGATGTTACAGATGATACATGTTTTTATTGACTTGATTTAATTATCCAGGTATGTTGTGTATTTTGTTTTGTTTATGGATCAATCAATGCAGCATGCTGAACATGAAAGTGTTAATAATTGTATTAATTGTTTTTGATGATTCACGATTTATTTATTGATTTATTACTAATCCACATCTCTCCATTGATTTGGTTATGAATATATCTCCATTTAATTTCCAATAGGAACGTGTTAATTTAGAGAATTGATTGAGCTAATCAACTGTCCAATTTAGTACAATTTAAAGGTTGATAACTTGAATTACTAGAGGGCATGGCCCTCTAGGTCTGAAAAAAACCCTGGATATGCACGCACATCTCTTTTCTGTTCACTGTTTGATGTAGACCTCTTGGGAATGATAATCCCATGCAGATTTAAAAAAAAAAAGATGTATATGTGTGTCTATTTATAAACATGGCCTCTTTTTTTGGGCTGCACGAAAAAGGCAAGCCTATTGCCTATAGCCAACAGTAACAGCTGTGTGTAAAAGAAGGATATGAGGGTGGGGAGATGATGGGTGAAGGATGTTCCTGGAACCTGAATCAGCATAAGTGGTTAAATGCCAAGCAGAGATTGGGACCATCAATCTTCAGCCCATTTTACAGAGAGATACCTCAATAATGCCGTAGAGAAAACCCATCATTAAGCAGTCTCTGCTTTTTACTGCTACAGGCATCACAACTGCAGAGTATCCAATGGCCCTGCGTCATCGCTAACATTTTGATTTCCGGAAGGTTATCAGCCAAAGTCAAAATATACCCAACTATACACACAATGTGTGAACAGCCACACAGTTACAAAACCCATACATTCTGTTTCAAATAAAGAGCTTATAATTGTGTAACATAACGTTTCATAATAGTTCATTGTCCTGATGCAGCCAGAATACACACAGTGTATTCCACATTGGCCTTTAAATGGTCCACCAACTTTGTGTGTCATTTTGTTAAACCATTCAACAAAATGTTGGTCATCCTTGACATAACCACTGTTCCAGACACTGCTGGCATAATACTGCCTCACTTGAGACTTTAGAGCAGCATTCTGGCATTGCTTCAGCAAAAGAGTGAGGTTAGGTGAGCAGATGTGTCCCAAAAGTGTGTCAGCGTCTAGTGTTGTGTGTTACAAACGTATAGGGCAGCGAAACCACAACAATCGCGGTTTATGGGTTCTTATTTGAGGCTCACACAGTCTACCAAATAAATGTGCGGTGCCTTACATACAGCCTGCTGCTAACATCTGCTACCAGCTTTTTAAGCAGTGGGTCACACACATAACATGTCACCCAAACATCACACGTTTGGTTTGTTATTACCTCTGTTGCCAGTTTAAATGCCGAAGGACACTTCCCCTCACACATTCCTTGATTTTTTTTTACAGAAGCAGAGGCGGAATAATGGTTCAACATTCCCGTCTTGCATGTTAGGTTATGTAAACTAGGCTTCTGTCGCTCAACGTCTGGAGCCCTGATTCCATGTGTTTCGTATCATGCTCCGATCTATTCCAACCGATTTAAATCAAATGTCATCTTGTCTAATCCAATCTCGTCCACTTGAGTCTAATGTCATTTCATATAATCTATTTTAATTTAATCTTCTTGAATCGAATGTAATTTAATATTATCTTTTTTAATGTAATCTACTTGAATCCAAGTGATTTATTCTAATCATGGAAATATAATCTTTGATGTAATATAAATAAATCTAATATGTTGCTATTAACTACTTTCATGTGATATAAGTGATCCTACCTCCTAATGTAATCTCATTTAATCACAACAGGGTTCTACATGTTGTTTTTCTGCTGAATCCATAGCATTCATGGCTTGTGTACCTCTTCTGGGATATTCTTACACACTAGTCTGTTAACGGTCTGTGATTCAGTCCGTTTGTTCTTGAGCCCGTTTGCCGGTTTGTGACATTGTTTTAGTTTGCGTTGTTGCTGAGCCCCTACATCTGAGGCAACGCTTTTGTGCTCTTGCCCAGTCACCACTGCCATCATGAATATAAATAGGAAAATAAATACACGGAACCAAGAAACATATAGACTGAAATGAATCAGAGCTTATAGTGTGGAGTCAGCGCTTCTCGTCTGGATGGTTCATCCTGGGGGGGGAGGCGGGGGAGGAAGGACATGGGTGTTCATAGCATTTCCCGAAGGTGGTGGTGGGGGGAGGGGGGTGAGTTCACAGCCTCAAACAAGTGGCCAGTGCCTCAGTATTGAACACACACACACACACACACACGTGTTTAACATCATCGATGTGTTGCGTCTGCCATTTTTGGCGGTGGTGAGAGCTGTCCACGGCGTGGCGAGCTAAGCCTCCTGATCCGCCAAGATTAGCGGCGTGTGCGGTAACAGATCCCCACGTGTGGACGTGACTGCGCAAAGAAACAAAACCGCAAAACCAATGCAACGTCGCGGCCCTTCAAAAGGTGACTCACATCCAACACGAAGGGCGCATCATAAATTATAAAATATTTTCATGTGAAAATGCTGATGTATTATTTATAAAAACATGATGCATCGCTTTAATCCTCCATTACTTTCGCTTGTGTATTCTAAATGTTCCAAGCCTAATCTTTTATTTTTTGGGATATATATATATATATATACACAGTACCTTAAAAAAAACCTTAGATGTACAGTAATGCTCATGCGATGCTGTATGTATTAACTAAGTAACAACAGTGGATAATTTCTAGGATGATCGTAAGCCATGAAGTCCGGGTATCTGAATCCTACACTGACATAATCCCCTTACTCTCCATTTTAAGAGTGGCCTGAATGGGGTTCCATGAATGAGATATACTACCAGTCGAAAAGATTTCTCTACTCATTCAAATCCTTTCTACCTGTCCCTTGCATATGTGGTTGTCTCTTAAGTTAAGAAAGACAGTGTATGGTTTGTGTTGTCCTTAAATCCAAAATGTAAGGGACTGAAAATCTAAGGAACAGGATACTGTAGCCCCATCACCAGATGTCATTAAAGCTGATTGAGTGAGTTGAGGTCCTTTTTAAACGCTAGTTTTAGCCATGACTGTTTCTGCTCATTAGCAAACTCACTCCAAATAAACAGGATGTTGGTTAACATCTTCAGACGGTCACAAAGAGGACATTCTAAGAAAAAAACATGAAACATGTTCTCTCTCTTGTGAGGGTTGGATTATCTCTGAGGAGTGCATTGGTAATCAAAGCAGGCAATGGACAGTACAAAAGGAGAGGAGGGAATGCACCAGCCCAGGGCTGAATTCATGCAAAAGGTTGGCCGGGTAATGGTGGATAGAATCTCATTGTCTCTCGTTCGGTAGAGTTACCATTTTATATCTGCTGAGGAGGGCTACTGTTATCTGGAAATGTGTTCAGCAAAGCCCTGAAGATGTTGATCGTAAATCTGTAGTCGTGAACTACCATCTCAAAAACTAGTAGCATTAGCATTGACTGGTTTGAAAAAGGGAGTGGAGTTTTTCTTTAATGGACGCCACTATGAATGCACTGTGAGAAAAATGTTTTCAGCTTAGTACACTCTGGAAATATCCCCCCTGTTATCAATTCACTCTTGGATTTGCTGAATAACAATTCTAAATCACAAACGTGGATGAAAAAAATAAGCTGTGCCTCCAAAGCCTAGCATTACCCTTTTAAGAAACAAAATAAACCTCTATCGCAAATGGTGAGCCACACACTTTAATACTGCATGTGAAGTGGATTGGGGCCCACATCCGGAAACCACATTAATAATCCAGGTTCCTTTCCTAGGCATAGGTGATGAAACTCACTGCCCTAGGCTCCTCTAGTCAGCTGGAGTCCAGCGGTGTGGCTGGACGTTGGCTTCATAATAACAGTCCACACCTTAATAAAATAAATGAAATACAGTAATGCATGGATGATCTCACAAACAGGAATTTAGGAGAGACCATGCAGAACAAGATGACAGACTTGTCTTAAGACGTTGATTAGAGTAAATAAGAAACCAGCCAAGGGTGAAAATTGGATTGTGTTGACACTCGCACACGTGCACACAACCACAAAAAACCATTAGCGCATGCACACCTACACAACAAGCAGTGTCCGTTTGGAATAAATCAATGAAACCATCAGCTGTAAACAACAACATAGAGAGACACAGATAGAAGGGTTGGAATATGAAATTGTTAAGATTACATTTTTTTACCCATATTGTTATATGCAAAGTTTCTGGTTCCACTATGTAAATAATTTATAGCATGAGAGACTTTAAAACAGATAGTGTAATGTTTGACATTAAGGGTGGCTTATTTGTTCACAAAAAAGATAGATTTGGTTACACTATGGTTCTGAGAGGATCCTCGCATGGGAATGCGAGGATCGATAAACATTCGACGGAAATACCTCACCTCAAGTTCACCTCCCTATGGAGGGGAAGTTGACGAGGTGAGGGTTGAGGGAATAGGAATACCGCTTGAATATATTAAACCACAGTGGTGTCTATTTCAGCACCCACCATGAATTGTGTTTATTTCTGAACCCCCACATTTTGGAGTAGTAGGCAATTTTCTCATATTAAAATCATCTGTAGATACAACCTCAAGTAAACTTTACTCTGAGATTGTAGGGACTGTTAGAACTGGAAAGTTGGATGGCCCTCTGGAGATTGTAGATGAAGTTCCTCACATTAAAATCCTCTGTAGAGGCATGAATCAAGGGGGACTTTACTTTATTTTAAAATAAACATGCCACTGATGGCACTACGAATAAGCTTTTTTTTTTGTAAGTAGCAGGCAGTGATAGCTTATACCTGCACTATGCCACTTTTCTACTGGAGCTATTTACTGCTTTTTAGTAACTTAAAAAATAAATCTGAACCAAGTTCTCATGAATAATTCACTTAACCCCCCCATCCAGTAAACCTCTACATACAATACACAGGATCAATCTCATCTCTGTAATAACTCTTCAAGTGGAAGTTTGCAACGCGTTGCAATTTCAGTGTCCCAATTGTCCCTTGAGTATACAGCCGTGATCCAAAGACCAGTGTGCCCATCAGTCTCTACATCGTCCTGTTTTGAATACGTATCTGAGGACGCACCCTCCTAAGCACAGTCTGAGTTTGCCTCTCTAAAATTCCGTCTCATTAACTCATATCGCCCGGGAGATCGGTAATTGGGTTTCATTTTCAATTTTGAGATAATAATTAGTTTCTGTTCTGGAGTTGCTTCTGTCGAAAGCGATTCTTGTGGCGCTTAATGAATTGATTTATCTGTAGGTCAATTCCAAACAATTTCATCTTCCCACCCATCTGGGTGTGCCCATTATATCTAACAAGGCCACACCATCTGAACAAAACATACAATAAAAATGGTGGCGCGTTGCCATAATTAAGGTTACAATATCACTGGGCATTTAGTAATGCACAGTGTCAAATTACCTTCTGGATCCTGTAATCAAACGCTGCATTTTAGGATTAAACAGCTACATACCGAGAACTATTCAATTAAAAAACTATACAAAATCCAATCAGACCCATATGCACAATCATAACTGTGACATCCATCTTCAACTCCTCTAATTTAGTTGCCTACACCATCAGGCTGAAGCTCATTAGAACTTAACAGAGTTTCTTCTATATTCAAAGCTATTCCTTTTAGACATCTTGCAAGTGACCAAATGCAAGCTGAAGAGTGAATCCAATGAGATTCCTGAGTAAATTGATGACACACTTGTCTCTGAATTAGCGAGAAGTGCATTAACAACCCATTAAAAAACAAAGCTTCACAAGTTTACCATTTTCTAATCAATGAAAGGCAGGGCACCACACTGCTTTGTTGTCGTTGATGTTGTTCTTGTTCATCAAGAGCACACATTGGCACACTCAAAGAAGAACGAGCTAAGGCTGAGGCCTCATTGGAACTTGAGACTTCAGAGTTTCAAATAAGACTTAAACTTAAACTTGAGATTTGTAGAGAAGATTTGCAAAAGATACACAAGGGAAACGTCCACTGTGTCCAAAGGGCAAGAAGCCTATGCAAGCTAAAAAAAACTACAACTACGTCAGATGCTTCAAGGACCAGTGCAGCATGACAGCAAATGGAAAGGTTATATCTGAGACTATAACGATAAAACAAAACAACAACCTCTCGGCCCTTCTGGTCACCTCTACATGTCCCCAGTAGAGCCATGAGTGTGTCTCATCACAACCCCTAGGGGGAAACCAAGGGGTCACCCGTCCAACACACACACACACACACACACACACACACACACACACACACACACACACACACACACACACACACACACACACTCTATTTATCAATGTTCAACGTTCAGTGATCGCACTTTTCACGTAGCTTGTAGCTAGCCGGTCCGTCTCCAGTGAACATGAGGCTTGTTTGCGGCTGCGGTCAGAACCGCGTTGACGTGTGAATTCAACACCATGAATAAGAGTATCAG